>BLKR01007968.1:0-28464 GCA_011170035.1 Teleogryllus occipitalis
ATATATATATATATATATATACTGCGAGTTTTTTACGGCTGACGCCGCTTCTCGCTTCTCAGTTTTCACCTCTTCCGATCTTCCCAGTCTCATCCTTGAGGCCTCTTGCCTCCACTTCTTCTTGGTGGTCTTCCACGCTTCTTCCGCTCTGGAGGTGTCCATGCCCTGATTTTCTTAGGTCACCTATTGCTTCCCATACGTTGGAGAGGTTAATACCAATTCAATCGTTTTGTTTCAATTGAATCCAAGATGCTGCTCTCCACGTTCATCGTTTGTCTTATTGTTTCATTTCTAATATGATCCAACCTGGATAGCCGACAGCACCTTCTCCAGAAGTTCATTTCAAGGTCCATCAACCTACATTTATCTCTTTTGTTCAATGTCCATGTTTCAGCTCCGTAGGTACTTATAATCTGTACGATGGTTTTTGAAGATATTAGCCTTCTTCCATTTTGTGATACTTTTGCTCGAGAGAATAGAGTTTAACTGTCTTATCGCTAGGGGCGGATTTTGATGACCTAAAACATCGCCCAAAATAATCAATAAAATGCTCTTAAAATGTTTTTAAAATGTCTTAAAATCAAAGAAAAATAACGTAACAAATGTGATAAAAACCAATTCAGATGAATAACTTAGGCTGTTTGATGTGTTAATGATGTAATCGAAGCTTCTATTGGTTCAAGTGAACTCAGCTTTCAAACGTTTTGGTTTGATATGTTCTTTATCAGAAAATCTCTGTCTTTAGTTATCCCGAAATCAGATGCGCCGCGAATGGCGATGGCAGGCGTCACAGGAACGTTAGGTTACATATTCACAATGGCAGACATTACAACTTCTGAGCGAAGAAATCGAATAGGCTACCAGGTATAGGTACTCAGGAATTCTATGGAGAACATTTCTTCCATCTCGTAAATATTATTTGAAGCAAGTACCATTAA
Source organism: Teleogryllus occipitalis (assembly GCA_011170035.1). Classification (NCBI taxonomy): domain Eukaryota; kingdom Metazoa; phylum Arthropoda; class Insecta; order Orthoptera; family Gryllidae; genus Teleogryllus; species Teleogryllus occipitalis. The sequence goes on from BLKR01007968.1 coordinate 939, forward strand.
AATCGAATAAATCAGCAAAAATGCATTAAAAATTACGGGAAAAGGTAAAAAATGACTTATTAGCCGAAATCTACGAAAAATGCAAAAAAAATGGCGTATAAAAATGGGTCATTTGCTCTTTTTTTTTGTTATTTAATGTCGCATCAACATCTTAGGTCATTAGCGACCACTATTGCTGTTAACGGTATGGTAACTATGTGGATGAAACGATATGGTGATTGATGATAAGGGGTGAAAGGACGAACACAAATACAACCATGCCCGAAGCGGGATTCGAACCCGCGACCCTTCGGTCCGAGATCACTACGACACTACTGCCTTAGCGATCTCGGCCACCGGGCCGGCGGTCATTTGCTTTTGTCATAACATAAAATGAATTTCTATACTAAACGGCATTTTTATAAAGTGAAAAGAAAAAAATACATTTCATTAAAATCCGTTCCCTACTTATCACTCTCCTTCCCTGTCTTATCTTGTTGGAAATGTCATCAGAGCTTCTTCCCTTCGAGGAGATAACTCCGAGTTACTTAAAGGTTTCACTTCGTTTAATTTTCTCTGTAGTGACGTCCAGATCTCCATATTCTTTATCTCCTGCTATCATATATTCCGTTTTTTAGGGTTTATGATGAGACCCCATCTTTCATACTCCTCTTGTAATTTGCGAAACATATAACTTGCGTCATCTTCGTCACCACTTGATCATCGGCAAAAGTACAATCTTGATCAAAAGCAAAGTGTACAGTACATCATTTTCTAGTCGCAATCCTATTCCACTACACTTCCTTTTTCAATTTTTGAGCGCTTCTTCAAGATAAATTTTAAATAAGAGAAGGGCCAATTCGCAGCCTTGTCTTTACCTACTTTGACAGAGCCTTTATTATCACTATATAATGCATTGATAGCATTAATATAGGTTGGCTCGATACCACCTTCTTTCATGCTTAGCCATAGCTTATTTAATGGCACTGTATCATATGCCTTTTTCAGGTCAACAAATTGTGAGATGGACATTCCTTCCTCTTTCAACTTGTTTTTCTATTTGATTTTGTAATGTGAAAATATCGTCAATACAATACCTTCCTACCCTGAAACCATTCTGTTCCTCCGATTCTATATTATGATGTTCAATTCTACATTTTAGAATCTTACCGTAAAGTCTTGCGACTGTGTACATTACGCTTACCCCACGATAGTTGGTGCAGTCTCGCCTACTAACTTTCTTATAAATTGGAGGACCTTTTTCCACTCACTTGATAGGTCACTTAACTGTAGACACTTATTAAAAATTGTTGCCAGTATTTCCATCACACTATCATGTGCTGATTTCAAGATTTCTAGACTGATATTACCTGGCCCCGGGGCCTTTCTATTCTTCATGAAGGCCAAGGCTGCTCTTATTTCATTTGGGACAATAGGCATTATTGATGATTCTATACTTTGCGTTTCTTCTTGTTGGGGCGCTTGCAAACACTATGTTCTATTTTCAGTTAAAAGACGTCTGAAATGGTCATTCTATTCCGGCATACTAATTGAAACTATTCCTGACCTGTCTGTTTTCCATTCTCATTCATTTTATTATTCTTCAAGCTCTGTTAGACTTTGTGTTCCCTAGACATCTATTCACTTCCTCGCAAGTCTGCTCCCAGTATCCATTCTCAGCTTTAGTGATATCTCTTTGAGTGTCTTTCCTAATTCTTTGATATTCTATTCTATTTTATCTCTACCCGCTTTTGTAGATAACAACTTCTTGTACATTTGTTTTTTTTCTTTTCTACGAATACCTCTGTGGTTTTTTCCCACTACAATGGACATTTTCTATTTTTTTCCAATCCTCTTTTTCACCCAAAGCTTCGTAGGCTGGATACACCGTTTCATGGATTCATACATTGCATCTGGTATTCCTTCTTGTACCAATCATATTTTGTTAGCCAGTCGCACTAGATAAAAAAATTTTGTAGTCTTCCTCCAGACTTTCAAGATTATACTTTGATTACACCTATTATTATCGCTACTTTAGTGAATTGCGCAGTCGTTACCTACGGATTAATAAACTAATTGTTAGTTTACTCAAAAAATCACCTTTTAAATTAAGGTTTAGCCAATCTCACCTGTGAAACCACGAAGATTGCAAAGAAGATGAAAACAAAACTCGAACATCCAACAACCTTCATGATGACAGGTAAATTACAGTAACTTATAAAGCAATAAGGCGGCTGTAGATGCAATTGTCGACTGTATGAATCGATCAGTATCGTTCACTTGTATACAACTGAGATGCACATGACATCCATTACATAAATCATGCTTCGAGCATACTGTGTCATTTTATTCTTTTATCATTACACGAAGATGACCGTTTCGGTGCCCAATCCGATTTTTTCGAGTCATTACCTCTCAAAAGATAAAGAATCGTAGGCAGGAAAAGTTGTAACGAATACAAATGAATGTACAAATGATCTCAACCGGAACTAATGTGCGAGCATGTGGTGTCAAGAGGAGGGGGACGAAATGTTCGGGATGCTCCTGCCTGTTAGAACGGTCAGTATTCGAGGGACTACTGAGGTGAATCCGTGACGGATTGAACCAGTTGTGCTCACTGGTGTCAGCCGTATTGCAAAGCAACAAGTGTTGAGGTTCTCTTAATACAATTATGTCAATATACCTTTGAAGAACAAAACAGGTATTCAATAAAGTATTCCAGTTTTAATTCCTTTATTGTTCTGCAATCTTACGAGACGAGAAAGAAAATAAGTAAATTGAACCAGCCTACTGCCAACAACTTAATAATATTTTTAATTATTGAATTGTTAAATAATTGAAATTATTTTTGTTCCTGTAACCCGTTTTTGTTTTTAAAGTATCTACATCAGAATTATTATTATTATTATTATTATTATTATTATTATTATTATTATTATTATTATTGTGTTTACATACATTTCTGCCACCATCTCAAGCAATGCATAATAAATCTACAGCTATCTAGAAGATTACACTAGGGAACAACATTTTTACCTCCAGGAAGGTATAGTGTGCAAGATACTGAATTTTGTACGTAGATTACGAATATCACAATAAAAATGTCTTATCTAGTCACAGTTTTTAAATATACCATACCTTTATACCGTATTTGCTATTAATGCAAATACATTTAAATTGCACCTGTAAGATAGGTAGAATCAATAAGCATAAAATCTATTTAAAAATAAAGTATTTGTTCAGTTCATAAGCCACTTTCATGAGATATCAACAAAATTAGGCTTTGGTGGGTTTTTTACTTTCTGACTTTGTATGTCGCCGCCTTTATTATCGCGTCTGGTTGTCGCGCTCAATTACGAGTAGGTCTTAGTAGATGTTTTGAAAACAAGTCACGTGCACCCTCATATTTCCTACTGCGCATCAGTCATGAAAAGGAATTATTTTAGCCCCTTACCTTATCGCAAATATACAAGTATCCAACTATTGGGCTCGCAGATTCTGAGTCAGTGTTATGCGGAACTGTACTTGCAGTGCGCGTAAAGTTCGTATCTGGTTTACATGTGTCTCAAATACATTAAAACATTACAGTTTTGTGTGTTTTATAAAAGAAATTCGCAACATGATCTGTTGAATTGAATCAGTTCGATAAAATGCAAATCGTCAATCCACATCGAAAGTGTGCGAATCAACCCGATAACATGTTATGTTTGTGGAAGATTTACACCCAAACCTCAAAGGAAAAAAAGTATATGAGGTTAGAAAACTTGATACAACAAACCTTAGATTGTGGTTGAATGGAAAACCCAAATCACTGTCATTCTCTGTACCAATGTTTTGGAGAATACCAACAAACCATTTGAATGATCGCTACTTCCTCACGGTAAAGATATGCCTGTCCAGATCAATTATTCACAGAATTCTTCTGCCATGCGACCTGTGTCACACAATGACGAATTATCAGTGCCTGTACCCCCGGAAACATGGTCAATAAATCATGGAGGAAACTGTTGAAACTACAGTCGTGTTTCTCCCAGAAACAGGAGCCTCCACTTCAAAAGAGCAGGAAGACAATGATTTGGCACGGGATCTGAATTTTGAAGAAAAAAAAAAAAAAAAAAAAAAAAAAAAAAAAAAAAAAAAGAGGTGCAAGAAATGAGAAGGCGGTGGTGTCCGGGTTTGACCGGCCACCCACCAGTTGGGCCTATGGCGTGTCGACCTCGGAGCAGGATGGGGCGAAGGATGCTTTTCGGAGTACTCCGGATCCCTCTTTAAAGTCCGGCGGGAAAGCCAGTAACCACCCGTCAGATTGCTCCAGTACCAAATGGGGAGACGGGATGGGGGCTCCGAGCCACCTGGACCATAGTTCAGGTGACCCCAGTTGGGTTCTCGGATTCGTCGTGGCAGTGGCCTGATACTCTGGGCAAAGAGAAGGGAACTTGTTCCCGGTGCATGTGAGTGGCGCATTGTCGAGACTCCGGTACTAGCTTAGATAGCTAGAAGCTCTTAGCTAACAGGGCGGCCTTACCCAGACATTCTATGGGAAGGTTGCCGCGAGGGCAAACTGAGTTCCGGCTGGATCCAGACGTCAACCTGTCGGCATTTGCGCGTCGGTGGGGGTGAGGATAGAGGCCAAAGAGGCCAAGGTGCCCACCTCGGGGACTTGTCCCCCTGATGAAGCAAAATATTGTGGTGTTGTAGAACACACGGGGTTTTATACATACCGCAATGGAAACTATTTGCTCCCGGGACAGCAAATTCAGAGTTTAGAAAAAGACACGAGACCCCAATATTCTGCTCGTCAAGGTACTTTTTGTGCAGACATTAGGGAGTTAATGAGTGAATTGTGTATTTTCTATAATCCAGATGAATGACAATTGTTTATAGATTCTTCATTATATAGTTTTATTGCAGTGAAATAATTCCACGGATGAGTAATGCAAAATCGAAGGAAGGAATTTTCATCGGCACGCAAATCATACAACTCATGTTGGATGAATATTGGAAGAAAAATTGCAAGTCATTGAGTTAGCAGATTGACAATCCTTTAAGAGAGCTGTGCATGCATTTCTCGGGACAAAGAAAGAAGACATAAATAAAACATTGGTCATTGAATGGTTAGAAAGTTCCAAAAACACGAAGTGTACCATGTCTCTGAAAATTCATTTTCTTCACTCCCATCTTAATTTTTCCCGCCTAATTTAGGGTGATATTTGTGATAAACATGGTGAACAGTTTCATTAAGATATTGGCTACAATGGTGAAGAGATACCAAGGGCTAACATACTAAGAAATACTAAGGATACCAGAGATACCAAGGATTCTGCAATGATGGGAGATTATTGCTGGTTTCTTGTCAGAGAGAGTAAACATGAATACAAGAGGAAGTAACAAGGCACAAAGCATTTTTAAGCAATGCTCCTTCCAAGATGTTTCAATGTTATTGCACGAATATGCGTATTCCATTTTTAACTTGTTCCTATCTCATATGAAACATGCTCATGAAATGTAGTAATGTAATGAGTGACAATGCGGAAATGAGTATAGGATTTTGTTTATTTGAAATACTAAATGTGTTCATATATTTTGTACCCTAGGTAATAGAAGCTTTTTATAATAATTTTCGAAATCAGCGCGAACGTTTCCTTTAAAATCACATTCTTTCATCCTGCAGGTGTGAAGTTTTTTTGGTTCCCTAGTGTAGTCTGACTGGAATCAAATAGTATAGAATGGGTAGTTTTCAGGATTTGCAAGAAAGAATCTTTTACAACGAAATTAATAGTTACTAGTTGAACGTGAACAGATTTTTTTTACTTTTTAAATAATTGTTTTAAATATAAAAAAATCTTCAAATAATAGGAAACAAATGTTTCGCAATAAAGAATTCAGAAATTTCAGATTTATAATTTATTATATTGTGTGAGTAAATTTTGTAAAATTAAAATGATTGTTGTGATCTATTTTCACTAGACAACGTATGATTATGAGTGTAAAAAGAGAAAAATATTGCAAGACTTGCAAATATTATTGTATGCAAACACTTCTGTTCGGGCCCACACGCAAAGGCAGGAAAAGAGGTAGAAATACAATACTTCCTGCCCAGCTGCAACCGGAAGCGCAGTATGGAAAATCTCCCCACGCCGTTGCGACACCCTTCGCACGTGCGGTGTAGATATCCCCAACCGCCCGGCCCAAAGCGGCAGTGCTGCGCGCGCGGTTGTGCAATCTCGGCGTCACGCCACAGAAACCTTCGAATATGTTCTAGAATATTTCAAACTCCAACGGCCGCCAATTGGCCCATTCAAAATCACCCCACTCCGCCAACTCGCGACCGCTAACAAAGCAGTCGCCTATTGGCCCATTTAAACAAACTCAAAATCCCCTCTTCGAGCTTTCGCTAACAAAAAAATTTAGTCGTTCACGAGCAGCCTTGCGAGAAGGACGTAGCGGCTCCGTGTAAATCTCACGTAAAACTTGTAAAGGCAACCTTTGCATTATGAACTCAGCATGGCAGAAAGTGCTAAGTTCTGTAATTGTGTATTGGCATGACAGAAAGTGCCAATTCATTTAAACTGTGCTTAAATTTAGTCGCAGGCAGGACGCCTTGCTAGAAAGACGTCGCGACTCCGTGTTGTACTTACGTAAAGGTCTTGTGCAGAAAGTGTAATGTACTCAGTAAGTGTACTCATGTATGATGTTAAAGGATTTAACTTGTTTTCAACAAACTCATTAAACATCATCCTGCAAGGTAAAACTGTGTTTCTTGTGATAACCTACATCATGCAATCCCTGAGCCATCGATGGGACCGAGCTCGTTGCCTGTCCAACAATTAATTATACAGTCCACTACAGCAACGGCAACAGCCGCGTCCATGTCCTTCGAGCCGAATATCGAACCAGTAACCTGTGGAAATCAACGTTCATCTTCTCACGTGCACCGGATGCTGGAGCTCCGAAAAAATCATCTCTTATGAACTAGCGTTCTTCAGCCGATGTGTGTTGGTAGCGACTCTGCTCTGCGTCCACTGTTCACATCTTTAAGAAGATCGTGTGAAATCAGTGTTTTTTCAAAAGCAGTGTTCATTTCCATTCACAAGTTGTGTGGTGAAAATTTGTTATCAGCGCAAAAGTGCCTCAATCAGTGTGGGTTTGAAGTGGGCATAATCCCAGTCAAATATTTTGTCTCTGTTTAAATAAAAAATTTCATGTGTTGTAAAGTGTTAATCTGTGCAACGAAATAATATTGCTTTAAAATTGAAGTGGACATAAAGATATTAATCTATCCACTACTATCAAATTCAATAAAATCACTGCGAGTTATTTCAGTTTGCAGAATTTTAACTTCTTTCATTATTGTGTTTCAACATTTTGAACACATTCTCATTTTTGTTTGTTCAATGTAATTGTGCTCGCTACTGAGCAAAACATATTAATTGAAATTGCCTAATACAATTTCATTCAGCGAAATTAGGCAATCAATTCATTTCCAATTGCTTACATTGCAATTATCATCTTGAAATCTCAAGTGAATTTAGTGCTTCTGTGTGTGTTCCATTTGTGTGAAGTGCATAACTTGCTATTGTGTTATTTGTTAGCATGCATGAAATTCGTTTTGTTGCCTTCTGTCTATGTTATTGTGTCATTAGTATTATTTATTCAATATTTGTTTTACGTCAATAACTTAGCTATTAGGATTTCCTTTAACTATTATTTACCTGCAAGCAACAAAATTTGAATGCAATGTGTGCTAATGAAAATTAATTGCCACAGTGATTTGATGGCAATCCAATCATCATTTGTTCTGTGATCAGTGCTATTGATAAATGTGTTTGTGTGCCACAGCTATCAGCTGTTCGCCACATGTAAACAATGCCAGTCAGCTGATTCTGTCCTGCAAAGTGTTGCATGCTCAGTGAAGTGATCTCATTCTATACAGAATCATTCTGGTTTTTCATTTAATTCGTTTTATATCATTGTGCCAGTGTTTGTGTTATTTGTAGTATATCTATGTTTTTTCTGCTTTTGCGTGGTGACCTACTTAGTTAGTTAACATGGCCCACCAACCTTCAGAAAGGACGGTGAAAATGCAGCTCACCAAATTAAGTAATGCAATGAACGCACTCGAATTCGAATTCGCACTCGCACTCGAATGAGTTTAGCGATCCAGATGGTGCATCATATCAAGAGCTGTTAATCAAATCTGATAATTTAGATAAGTTACGTGACAAGGCAGAGAACCTTGTAGATGCATTAGAAGTTGAATCTGAATTATTTAGTTCTTCTGAGGAAACATTTAGTAAATACGATAAAATTAGTGCAAAGGCAAAGCTTGCCATACTGCAACATGCGAATTTAGTTCCTGAATCTCGCCCAACTTCTCCAGCTCCATCATGTGCATCAGAAACCTTTAGTGCAAATTCTTTCCCATTTAAATTACCAGAGATAATTTATTTATTTATTTTTATTTATTTTACGTCAAAAAAAAACAGTTAAAAACTGCGTATGACGTGCTATGGGGAAAAGTGAATTGTGTGCACATTTTCAAAATTCTGTGATCCCTACACTAAGTCATATACTACTTAAATTTTGAATTTTGAAAGGGAGAAAAAAAAGAAAGAAAAAAAACTCCCATGTAATAAAATCTATTTTCAAGGATAAATAAGCAATAAATTTTGGCTCTTATTAATTCCTGCCGCGACAACATGGAAACGATAATTTGAATAATTGTATTTCCCACTGAATTCTAGAAGACGTGCACAGAAAATGAAGTTACATTTATGTCCAGAAGCAAAACAAGGGGCCATCTCAGCATTTGCTCAATGGATCAGGGAAACTGGACGAAAAACCTGATCGAGATGGGGGTCATTGACCCGGAAGCTGTGTTACAATAGTTGTTACAGGTTGTTTATACTCATTTATACAGTCCAAATGGTAAATAATGCATTATGTATCATTGCTAAAATTAATGTTACTTTTCTTGTGATGCTCAGTATAGTCTCTAATTGTATAGAAACAGTTATGCAGCAGAAACGATTTCACTTGAGATTTAAACTTTTCTATTGAATTTAATCGTTTAATGTCATCTGGCAAAGTGTTGTAAAATAATGTACATGTATTGTATGTGAATTTTTTGTAATAAGCTGTTGATACTGTCACCTGATGAATATGATTTCTACGTCGAGTGTTATAGTAATAGACTTCGGCATTTTCTGAAAAAATATTCCCGCCCTTGAGCAAGTCATTTTTTACAAAAACCACTGATTCGTAAATAAAAAGATACGGTAATGGTAGAATTCCTAGATTAATGAAGAGAGGCTCACATGAATCACGTGGGTGGGATTTGGTTATTATTTGTACAATTCGTTTTTGTAATCTAAAAGTCTGGGAGCTATAAGATGTATTTCCCCAGAATATTATGCCATATCTCAGGCGGGAATGAACATTCGCGAAGTATACACAACGAGCAGAATGAAGACTGACTGAATTTGCAAGAATTCTGAACGCGTAGCATAATGAACTTAATTTTGTGTTCAATTCATTTAAATGGACGTTCCATTTAAGGTTTGACTGAATTGAGAGACCTAAAAATGTTGTTGCCTTAACATCAGTCAATGGTACACCGTTCATTTTCAATGGAGCACAGAATTGTTTATTTGAAATGGAAAACTGCAATAACACCGTTTTCTTTACTATTAATTTGTTATTTCGGAACCAATTTGAAACATCTGATATTGTACTATTTACGGTTTCTTTATTGCAAAGGATGTTCGTATCATCTGCAAAGAGAACCGTTCTTCTGTTTCGAATCGTCGAGGGCATGTCGTTTACGTAGAGTAGGAACAGAATAGGGCCTAAAATCGATCCTTGAGGAACTCCACGTGCAATGGGCAAAGAGTCGGAATGGTGCGTACGTAATGTTCCATCATTCCAGTAAGGTATTTCAACTCTCTGAGATCGTTGTTTAAGGTACGAACATAACCAATCTAGAGCAATACCACGGATTCCATATGAAGGTAATTTTGAAAGTAAAATGTCATGATCAATGACGTCAAAAGCTTTTGAGAGATCTAAAAATAATCCAATAGGTGCCTCGTTTTGATCCAATGATGAGGCGACATCTTTAAGAAAAGAAAATATAGCTGTTTCCGTTGATTTTGATTTTCTAAATCCATGTTGGCAATCTGAAAGCGCGTCGTGTTTAGTGAGAAAGGTTGCCATGCGTACGTAAAAGTCTCTCTAATATTTTTGAAAAAACTGATAGAAGAGAACTGGGCCGATAATTTTGAATTTCATTTTTGTTGCCTTTTTTGAAAAGCGGCTTAATTTTAGCTGTTTTGAAAATATCTGGAAACGTTCCAGTGCATAAAGATGCATTAAATATGTGAGTTAACGGGTGTATAATGGCATACGCACAAGTCTTCAACAAAGAATCTGGGAATTCATCTAAACCGGACGAATATTTATTTTTTAGTTTACCGATTATTTTGAGAATTTCATAGGAAGAAGTTTCGGAAACGAGCATTGTGTCTAAAATTTTGGGTGAACTGTCTGTTTTTGAATTTTGTGGCTGAAGACCCAGGCCCCTACACACGCACCAACTTGTCGGGCCGACCGTCAGGCCAACCAGATTGTACGCTTTGCTACACACGGCCCAACTAGATCCCGATTTTTCAGTTGTGCTGGAAATTTCCGGAAGGAAGGTGTTGGCTTGGTGTTCTATACTCTCTGGCTTGGTGTGGGTCTCTCGTGTGTGTTGGAACATGTCGCTAAGCAAATATCAGAAGATTGGACTTGGTATTGCCACGTGTGTGTTAACAGAAGAGGACGAGTCAAGAAAAAGGAAAGTTTGGTGCAAAAGAAAGTGGCTTTTGCAACGAAAAAGATTTTCACACGTGAACCTGGTTAGAGAGTTAGATTCCATTGACTTCAAAAATTTTATGAGAATGAATGAATCGTGTTTCCGTGAATTGCTGGACATGGTTCGTCCATTTATTGAAAAAAAGAACACGATAATGAGAGAAGCCGTGAGTGCAGAGGAGCGGCTCATTGCGACATTGAGGTTTTTGGCGAGAGGCAAGGAGTATGAAGATTTAAAATTTGATGCTGCGATTTCGCCTCAGCTACTATCAAGGATAATACCGGAAACTTGCCGAGCAATTTATAACTGCTTAAGGAAATACATTAAAGTAAGTTAAAAGATTTCTTTGCTTATTTCCCTATCAATTAAAATTGAATTATTGAATAATTGAACTTGGTATTTGCCAATCGTTTTTCGTGGGATAATAGCTGGTGTATGTATTCTTTTATACGTATAGTGTATAACAAACAATCGTTTCTAATGGTCTTCCAGTCTATTAGTAAATTCGTGGTGGAAAGTAGATTATGTAGAGGAAAGGTGAGACGTGGGGAGCAGATTCTGGGACGAATTTAAGTTGAGCATGAAATGTTAAGAGCTTTAGAATAATAGTTTCAACCCTCTGAACATTGTTCCTTCTCTTTTGTTCAAACGTTAGTTCTCAATTTTATATAAGCCAGTAATTTTGCATCATTTTATTCTATTCTGGTGTATTTTTCTGTTAGTATTTTTTTCTTGGAAAATAAAGAAATGTGAATTTTTGTTTCCAGATGCCATCATCTGAAGAGGAATGGCTACTTATTTCTCAGGATTTTGAAGAGAAATGGAATTTCCACCATTGTGTGGGTGCCATGGATGGAAAACATGTAGCCATTGAAAAACCGCCTGGGAGTGGCTCCTTATACTTCAATTATAAGAACTTTTTTAGTATTGTATTATTCGCATTAGTAAATGCAAACTATGAGTTTTTATATGTCAATGTTGGAACTAATGGTTCTGTAGGGGACAGCTCGGTTCTCAGAGAAAGTGCATTCTACAAACGGATGATCAACAATAAACTCAATTTGCCAGGTCCATCACCCTTGCCTGGCACTGATGCTTGTGTTCCGTATGTTTTTGTTGGTGATAGTGCGTTTGCATTACAGAAGACGGTAATGAAGCCCTATCCCTTGAAAAACATTTCAAGGGAGAAGAGGATTTTTAATTACAGACTTTCGCGTGCCAGGAGGGTGGTGGAAAATGCATTTGGGATATTGGCAGCGAGATTTAGGGTGCTGCGAGAAGCAATTGCTATTAACGTGCAACACGTTGACATTATTGTTTTAGCATGTTGTGCACTTCACAACTTCCTGTCCAATAAGATTAATGAGTATATCACTGAAAGTTCGTTAGACACCGAAGATACTCAGAATTATCTGTTCAGAGAAGGGGATTGGCACCCACATGGGTTAGTTCCCCTTCAAAGGAGCTCTTTAAGAACTGAAAATGAAGATGGCAAAACTGTTCGTGAGAAATTTACAAATTACTTTGTAAATGAAGGAAAAGTTCCATTCCAAGACAGGATGCTGTCAGTTGTAAATATATAAGTAATAGCATAGTGTTTAGGTGTTTCATCTTCAAAATTTCTTATAAAATTACGGCTTCTCTCATTACCGTGTTCTTTTTTTTTTCTCTCAATAAATGGACAAACCAGGTCCAGCAATTCACGGAAACACGATTCATCCATTCTCATGAAATTTTTAAAGTCAATGGAATTGAACTCTTTAACCAGGTTCACGTGTGAAAATCTTTTTCATTGCAAAAGCCACTTTCTTTTGCACCAAACTTTCATTTTCCTCAACTCGTCCTCTTCCATTGAAACATACATGGCTGTACCAAGGAAATTCATCTGATTATGTTCTTGTAATTCAAAATAATGTAATGACTGTATTAAAAAGTTATAAAATTAATTGAATTTTGTACTCTATCACATTGAAAAAAAATCTGCATTTTGTTACATATATTTCTTTGTGATGTTCAGTTTAATATTTATTAAAATGATTTGCTATATCAAGTCTAATCTTATTTCTAAAATGTCCTTTTCTCCCTAACAAAATGTGTTATAAACTTGCATGGAACGATTGATGTTCGTGAAAGTAAGGACATTCTTAAAGTAATGTCAAAAACATCATAATGCATCTTAATTTGAAAATTGTGATGTAACAAGTGATATTTAGCTTTCATTCAAATGCAATGAATTTTGGTTATAATCAGGGAACGGATTTCTGTGTAAATACATATTTACTAAATAAGCGAATATCAATACTAATGTGTATTATCTTTGTTTCACAATGTGTAGAGTTGAAATATGCAACTTTTATTTTCCATATTTGGGGTTTTGGTACATATTTGAATAAAAGTCTATATTTCTTATAAAATCAATCCATATACTAACATATTAAGCTTAATAGTGAAATATTATTAATTATTTCTAGAAACACATCTCAACAAAAAGAGCTTTCAATTTTTCAGTAATTCTTTAAACATAAGAGTTTGTGTGAAAATTACGGAGAATTGACAATGGTAAAGTAAGTTAAACTGTTAATGTTTTAATTTATGGGAAGAATAGATCCACTCTCCGGCTCTGAGACCCTGGCTGAGGGGTCTGATTGCAAGTGTCCCACGTGGTAGAGAAGAATGAACTATTGGATTTGATTGACAAATGACCACGAGACTTTGACGGTCTGTGGGAAACGCACCACTTTTCAGTACCCATTCAGTTTCTCTCTGAGGCTGCCACCCGAAAATCGCATAACATCACAGATTTGGACATCAGAATTCAACTTATACAGCTCCTCATTATCAGTTACAATAAGTCAGAATACTGTGTTGGTCCAGTTCTAATCATCTCTCTATTAACCAAGTGTGAAAGGTCAAAAGTAACACAATCAGCCAGTGTGAAAGTAGAAGTTACATTTCAGAATTTAAAGATGAAAGTTTATCAACTGACAAAATATTATTTTACCGTAGTCATTTTTTTCAGAGTCCATATTTCAATAAAAATAACTATATATATTTACATATTTCATAATTTTTAGTCAATTTAAATCCATTCCCTGGTTATAATGAACAATCAAGGTTGAGCAAAATGTATTTATATACTTATCCAAAAGAAGCAAAAACCCAGATTTTTCAAATATAAAATTTTAAATGTATTCCAGGTACTGCCCAACTCTCTGAATGATCAATCTTAAATTCATTCCCTAGTGACATTCTTTTAAATTTTGCAAAAGTTCTATTCCTTTCTAAGTAATTTCTAAAGTTCTATTCCCTTTTCCTTCCTCAAATGCTTCTGCTAGTTCAGATAATACAAAGATAGGAGTAATGTAAGTCAAAGCATACACCATGAATGTTTTGCAATCATTTATTTCTCTCTTATTATAATGAAATTTGACAAATTTTGTAGATTGGAATCATGGTTTTGATAAAGGGAGGATGAGGGAGAAGGATTACTAAACACAGGTTGGTGTGGGAGGATAGCTTCTGGGGAATGGTGTGGGAGGATAGCTTCTGGGGATTGGAGGGTAATTTGGGAGTCCGGGGTTAGTCGGCCCAATTTTCCCCAATAGCAAACGTCATTTATGAGCTTTATTGCTATTGTTTTTTGTTCAAAGCACATATCCTTTAGTTGCAGGCCAATCGCCTTCCCCTCCAGCTCCCATGGTTCATCTTTGAGGTTTATCAATTTTGACGTCGCTTGCAGCAATTCCTCCCTCCGTTTTTGCAGTGTACGCCTGCCTGCGTTTGCCCGAGTAGGCCCTGGGCTGACAGGCATGTTTTCCTGAAAGCAAAAAAAAACATAAGTTACCTCTATATAAAGAATAGATGCAATTGCATTTAAAAAAACTTAAATTTAAAGTTTTTTAAATGAAATTTCAGCTATTTTTTATGAGACTGCGCTAAGCTAATACATATTTGAAATCTATTCCTTGGGGAAGGCTTCCACATGCTTTTCATTGCCCCATTAAAAATTAACAATTAAAGAAAAGTTGCAAAATTCCTATTTGAGCATTTCACCACTAACAAAGGGACAATATATTTATTTATTTAGTCAAAAAAACAGTAAAAAACTGTATGTGACGTATGGGGGAGAATATCATTTGCGCACGCTTTATTGAGTTTCAGAATCCCTTCCTAACAATTTAACTATTAAAGTTGAAAGATGAAAAAAGTATAAAGAATTAATAATAATAATAATAATAATAATAATAATAATAATAATAATAATAACAATAGTATTTAAAAAGCGCGAGATTAACATTTGAAAAACTAGACATTTTCGTTCCCGAGTTATATAAGACTTATCTGCAACGATAAACGAACAGCAGATTTGATTTTTCTGTATTTCTAACAAATTAGTAACTCACCCTCAGATCTACTATAACTACAAGCCTATGGAGACCTCAACAAAACGTGCGCATAGTGAAGCTACATTTACATTTACAATGCTTTGCCACATAGAATTTCATAATTTTAAACTAACAAAATATATTCCAGAAATATAACAAATTTACTTACAGTGTCGTCTTCATCCGATAATGTGTCTGTACCCCGTCTGTGATTTGCAGTTCTTTCATCCAAAAACTTCAGATGTTCAAAGTACCACAGACGGGGTACATATACGTCATCCAATCCTGACCCAGTGATTCTGGATTGATTCACCTACAGGCAATTACACAAAAATTGAGCTCTAGAAGAAATAAATCACTAGAAAGTGAAGGACTACATACCATGTTTTTGGATTTTCTTATAGGACTGTTTTGTAAATATTCCGAAGCTACATTTTTTATAACACAGATTACTCAATCTACTATTGTTTTCTAAAAAAAGAAACAAATACCACACAGTTCAATTACTTACCTTTTTCACTTCTCTCTTGTATGTCGTCCTCATGTTCTCGAGTTTTTTTTCATACTCTCCATTTGGGCTTCAGGATACGCCCTTTTGTAAATTGCCAACAGGGACATATATGCAGAGTTCCTAACATCTTTGTTACAATATTGTGAGCTCGAGGGGTCCCACAAACAATTGGCAGCCTCAAACTCCTCTAGGAACTCAGTAAGGACTGCTTTTTGGGCTTCGTTCTCCATGTTAACCTAAACTAGCATTAATAATAAGGAAATAAAACTCGCAAGCCCTGCCACCTTGGACCAAATGTTTTGGAACTCGCAAACTAAAACACGAATGGATTATACTACTAAAAAGTGAAAACTTGAAAAAATTATACTAATGTAACCTTCACCAAAGAAAAAATTAAAACTTTAATGAACAAAACTACTATAACAAATTAAATAAATTCTGAAATTACAACAAAACTTACCGAAAATAACCTCCTCCGAAAAAAATATCCAACAGTAACCTAACCTAATTTAACAATAAAACTCTAAATAATGAACAAAACTGTAATTGAAACTATATAAACTCTGAAACTATATAAACTCTGAAATTAAAACTCTAAACAAATTAACAAAACTTTAACAAATGAAACTATATATACTCTGAAATAAAAACAACGAAAATAACAAAATAATAAACCAAACACTCGACACAGAACCCTAGAACACAAGTAGCACGGTAGCAAATCGCAAAGGAAGTGATCGAGGTAAGAATCGGGCACGATGAAGCACGTGGATTTGCATGACGAAATCTGCGGAAATTAGTGGAAACTTCAGCGCTGTCGTCGGCAGTTGGCCCAACCACGCTACACACTACACAATTTGTTGGGCCGTGTGGTGGGGGAATCGGCTGTCGGGTGGTCGGAGCCAACCAACCGCCCGACCAAAGTTTCTGTCGGACGACTTACCTACACACGATACAATTTGTCGGCCCGACTGGCCGGTCGGCCCGACAAATTGGTACGTGTGTAGGCCGCTTTAGTGAGATCGGCAGCAATTCTCGAAAAGTATTGGTTAAAGAGATTAGCCACTGTTGCCGGATCGTTCACATTTATATCGTTATATTTTAAAACAACATTCTCTACGGGTTTTCTAGTTGATTTGGTAGTATTTTTTATTATATTCCACATTGCTTTTGTTTTATTATTCGAGTTCAAAATATCCTGATCGGTTTTCATGATTTTAGCCTGCCTTATGACTTTTCGTAACAATGTTTTGTATTTTTTAAAGTAGATAAGGAAATCTTGAGATACGTCATGACGTTTAGAAATAAAGTAGAGAGTACGTTTATTTTTACACGATGTTCTAATTCCTTTTGTGATCCAAGTATTACTTTTTCGTGAAATGTTTAATTTTCTCTTTTTAATAGGAAAGCATGCGTTAAAGAGAAATGAAAGCTTTGAGAAAAATAAATTATATTTTTCATTTGTGTCAATAGCGTTATAAACTGCCTCCCATGATTCTTTCAGCAAGTAGTCCGTAAATAACTTTATGTTAACTGTAGTAAATGCTCTGCACATGCGTGTTTTATTTATTGTGTCAGTATTCATGTTATTAGTAATTGTAAGAATTTGTGCATCGTGGTCACTGTAACCTAGATTATTCGTTATTTCATATCTAGTTGTGGTTTTGTTAATTATAATTTGATCTATTGCTGTTTGTGATTTAAGGGTATTCCGTGTAGGTACGTTCACTGTAATATCTAAATTAAAAGAATGAATTACGAGTAAATTGAGAAACTGCTCTTTTTCGTGGGATTCGCTCAGAAAATCAATATTGAAATCTCCGCATACAACAATGGATTTAAAAGAGAGATTACTAATTTTGTTCAGAGTTATCTCTAGATTTTCTACGAAATTGAAATAATCTAAAGCTTGCTTTGTTGGAGGTCTGTAGATGCAAAGTAAAATAATTTTGAGCGTAGTAAGATGTACAACTGTTATTTCAAAAACTTTTTCAACTGCATATAAATTGAATTCTGACAAGAAGGTAGAATCAATATTATTTCTTACATAAATACACGAACCTCCGTAAGCAGGGCCTTTATTTGATTCCCTTGCTCTACAATAAGATCCTGCAAGGTAAAAACTAGGAATTTGGAGTGTTTAGATCATTATGAGATAACGAATGTTCTGTAAAGCAAAGAACATCTATTTGACTGAGATCACACTCTAATGCCGCTTCGATAAATTCAATTTTATTTGAAAGAGATTGCACATTATGATGCATTATTTGAATCTTTTGAATGTACCTACACGAATGATTTTCTACTGCATCTGACTGTAATTGCTAATTATTTATATCATTTTTACCTCGAGTGCGTGGTCGAAGGAAGTATCGTGTCCCAGCAGTGTTAGGAGGTGAGGAAGGAGGGGTTACAGATGTAGGGGAATGAATAATGGGAGAGGTAGTACAAGGATTAGGTTCAGGGGATAAGGTAATAAGGGGATAAGATAAAACTTCCAGTATTCTCTGGTGATATATTAGAATGGCCCAAGTTTAGGGACATCTTTCAAAATGCTGTTATCAATGCCCAACACATGACAGATTCTAGTAAGTTTTGTTACTTGATGGGTTGTTTAAAAGATGATGCCAAAGGAATTTTACATAATCTTGAAGTGTCAGACTCGAATTTCTCTGTTGCTTGGCAAATGTTAAAAGATCGTTTTGATCATCCAAGAATAATTGTATCTCAACATTTAAATTCAATATTAGACCCCCCCCCCAAATTGAATCCTGACTGTGCCAAGTCACTGCAAAAATTAATTGATTTTTACAATTTGCATATTAATGCCCTATTGTCCCTTAAGGAGGAAACTGATCTCTCAGATTTATTGCTAATTGCTCTTGTCACTAAGGGACTCCCACAGAACATTCTAAGGGAGTGGGAGTTGTCTCTGGATGATGAACAATTTCCTAATTTTCAAACTCTCATGAAATTTCTGCAGCATCAACAGAGAGGTCTCAGTGTTATGCCCCACTCCTCACCTCAATTTGCAAAGGGAGGTGAGAAGAAAAACAAGCCTCCCTCTGGCTATAGGTGCTCAAAATGTAAATCAGAGCACTTTCTAGCTGATTGTCCTGATTTTTTGAACTTATCAAAAAAGGATAGATGGACATTTATTGAGAAAAATAATAGGTGTGCCAAGTGTCTGAAATATAAATCAGACAAGCATACTAATTGTAATAGGTCTTGTTCCATTTGTGAAAAATCTCATCAGCTGTTGCATAATGACAAACCCTTATCAAAACCACCTCAGCCAGCTGTTGTATCAGCTGCTAGCACAATAAGTGCTGGCTGTGGAGTTCTGTTGCCTACTGCAAGACTTCTGGGCTTTACCCCGAAAGGAGAACCCTATCACTTAAATGCTCTTCTTGATAGTGGGAGTGTTATTAATTTAATTACTTGGGAGACAGTTAAAACTCTCAACCCTCCCACAAGGGAATTCAATATTAATATTGTCACTATAGGCTGTGATCCCAAGCCAGCCAATTATGTTGTTCAATTAAAGGTTCAATCTTGCCAGGATAACAATCCCTGGTCCAAAACAATTGAGTTTTTTGTTGTACCAGATCTTCCTACGTCTCTTAAGGAGACATTTGATGCTAGCTCGTGGTCTCTGCCTAATGATGTATTTTTGGCAGATCCCCTCTTTAATGAGTCTAAGTCCATTCATGTACTGCTCGGTGCAGACATATTTTTTGATACTTTGCTTCCGAATAATAGTAAAAGATGCGACGGGAAATTCCCCACTTTGCAGGAAACGCGTTTAGGTTGGGTAATTGCAGGACACACTCCTTTACGCCCTGCATTTGTAAATTCAAACTGCACCATTCTAACTTCTGACTGTGAGCTGTCACAATCTATTAAAAAATTTTGGAAGGAGAAGAAGCCATTCCCACTACTCCGAAATATTCTGACGAAGAATTAGCTGCGGCGCACTTCGTCAATACTCACAAAAGGGATGATACAGGCAGATACATTGTTTCCCTCCCCTTGAAATCTGAACCACCTACTTTAGGTGATTCAAAGGCTCAGGCATTGAAAAGATTTTACGCTCTCGAACGTAGATTTGAAAGGGATGATAAATTTCATCAGGCCTATCAGGAGTTCATGCAGGAGTACCCAGATCTAAGTCATATGCGCCTAGCACCTTCTTACACCTTTAATGATGCGTATTATATTCCCCATCATGCTGTTCTTAAACCTCACGCCAGTACCACGCGTCTGAGAGCAGTTTATGACGGGTCTGCCAAAACCACTAGAGGCAATTCTTTAAATGATCTCCTCATTAACGGTGGCAAAATTCAATCGGATTTATTTGACACTCTTATTAAATTCAGACTTGGAAAGATAGCCGTTGTGGCAGATCTGGAGAAAATGTTCAGACAAGTCCAGGTAGCACCCACAGATTGGCACTTTCAACATATTCTATGGAGAAATTCGCCCTCAGAACCTATAAGTGACTATGTTCTTACCACAGTCACCTATGGCTTGAAGCCAGCCACTTTTCTCGCAGTTCGAACACTGTTGCAGTTAGCTAGAGATGAAAAATTTAAATTTCCCTTGGGTTCGGAAATTCTTCAGCATTCTTTCTATGTCGATGATTTACTTTACTCTTGTGAAGACGTGCCTTCCGCAAGGGAAGCCGTCAATCAGTTAATACAAATTCTTAGAGCAGGCGGATTCAATGTCAGAAAATGGGCATCAAATAGTTTTGAGGCCCTATCGGATTTACCTTCAAATTTATTAGCCAATTCTGGTGTCAAGATATTCCACTCAAGGGACGCTGAACAGGTGAACACCTTAGGCATCTCTTGGAATACCAGCCTCGATAAGTTGACAATTGTATTACCTGAAATCACTCGTTCTGTAAGAAATTCCAAGTTTACCAAGAGAAATGTTTTGTCTGTCATTTGCAGTTTATTCGATCCCTTAGGCATTTTATCACCTTTCGTAATAATTTGTAAAACCTTGTTTAAAAGACTATGGGAGTACCCCCTTAAGTGGGATGACCCCATTCCCATTGAATTGTCAAATCAATGGCAGCAAATATTTGACTCGTTGCCTTACTTAACTAAGGTTAGTTTCCCTCGCTGTGTTGTTCCCCTTGCTAACGCAGAAATTGAGCTTCATGGTTTCTCAGACAGCAGCCTCACCGTTTATGGTGCTGCAATTTATGTCAAAATTACTTCAACTGAAAGCCATAGTATCATCAGGCTTCTATGCGCTAAAACTAGAGTAGTTCCCTCTCACATGAAATCAGGAAAAACAAAAACCGAGGATACCACTTTAACTATACCTCGTTTAGAACTGTGTGCAGCAGTTCTGTTAGCTAGACTAATGAACAGTGTGAAGGAGGATCTCTCCTCAAAATTGTTAATTTTTAAGGTTATGTATTGGACCGATTCCAGAGTAGTTTTAGACTGGATAAGATCCCCGCCTCTTAAAGGCAATATCTTTGTGCGCAATAGAGCGCAAGTTATTAATGAGATTATTGCTGGCCACACGTGGAAACACGTCAGCACCAACTCTAACCCTGCAGATCTACTTACTAGAGGTATCCCCTTAAATGATCTTCCTGACACCAAAATTTGGTGGGAGGGTCCGGAATTTCTCTCACTTCAGCCACAGCACTGGCCTAAGACCCACGAGGTTATTGTGCCCTCCCTTGCCACGGTACTAGTTTGTGCAATGTTGCCTCCTAGTTACCTACAAGTTAGAGTCTGCCATTTTTATGGTTCATTTATAAAAATACTGAGAGTAATGGCCCATGTTCTCAGATTTGTTGATTTGATCTGTCGTCCTAAAACTAGGGGGTGCGACCGCGTGTCGCCCAAAACTTCTTTAACAGCTTCAGAACTGGATAGGTCTGAATTAAAATGCATCAGCATTATTCAGAAAAATACCTTCCCTTCTGAATTTAGATCATTGTCCAAGGGCAATGATTGCCCTGGAGCAAGCAAACTCTCCTCTCTCCACCCCTTTGTTCATTCTGATGGATGTATCAGAGTGGGCGGGAGACTCGTGGAAGCTGAGTTGCCATTTAATACGACTCACCCACTGATTTTACCAAAATCAAATCCGTTTGTGACTGCACTTATAATGCACGCTCACAAAGCCCTGGCTCACACTGCTGGGCAAACTTTAATATCCCACTTAAGACAAAAATATTGGATTCTTTCTGCTCGCAGGGCAGTAAAGGACGTTTTGAAATCCTGTGTTATTTGTTTTCGCCACAAGCCGGTTCCTGCTCAACAGCTGATGGCTAATCTGCCAGCTGTCAGAGTAAACCCAAACTTAGTCTTCCAGTCAGTAGGTGTAGACTACACTGGCCATTTTCTTATTAGGTATGGAGGTCCGCGCAATAAGACGGTCTCCAAAGTGTACATTGCGCTCTTCATATGCATGGCTATTCGTGCCGTGCATATCGAAATTGTTTCAGCTCTAACCACTAACGCATTTTTAATGGCTTTAAAGCGGTTTATTGCCCGCCGAGGCCTACCCACCTCAATCTTCTCAGACAACGGCACAGCATTTATTGGTGCCAACAAAAGGTTAGAAGCACTGTTCAAGCTTCTCCAGTCCCCCTCGTTTCAAAATCAGGTAGCTGATTTTTGCTCCACAAATCGTATTCAGTGGCGATTTATCCCCCCTCGGAGCGCCCACTGTGGTGGCCTCTGAGAGGCCAATATCAAGTCATTAAAATACCATCTGCTCAGACTTATGTCCGAAACGGTTTACAACTTCGAAGAATTGCTTACTATATCCCTTCAAGTGGAAGCTATTCTCAACTTTCGACCAATGGTCAAACCCTCAGATGACCCCAACGACTTTGATTACTTGACCCCTGGCCATTTCCTAATTGGAAGACCACTCACGTCTTTGCCAGATCCAAACGTACTTGTCGACCCCCCCTCACGTTTGTCTCAATGGGGGCAAGTCAAAGCGAGAATGCAAAGGGTGTGGGCAAGGTGGTCACGAGACTACCTACACACGTTGCAACAAAGAGCAAAATGGACGTCTGCCTCCCCAGATGTCAAACTAAACACTCCTGTCCTCCTCATGGAAGACAACATGCCTCCTCTGACTTGGAGGTTAGGTATAATCACCGAATTGTTCCCTGGCCGGGATGATCGCGTTAGGTCAGTCAAAGTCAAAACCCAAAGTGGCAATTTTGTGCGCCACGTCAATAGGCTCTGCCCCTTACCAATTGCTAATGATGTAAATATTCACTCCACATAGATTTAAATCACTCCACATAGATTTAATTCACTCAATATAGATTTCATTTGTAGATTAGGTTCTAATTAGTCTCTACAACTAGGTTAATTTATGTACAGTGTTGTGTGTCATTGTTAGTTGTAATTGTGTATTTATAGATCTTGTCATTTTTTAATTGTGTGCTGGTTAGGTCTTGTCATTTTTTTGCATTTCTTTAGTTGTAATTGTGTGTCAATGTATGGTGTTTGTATTCTTCACTCACACATCCTGGGGTAGGCCCGCCACGCTCGGCACTTGTCCTCTTACCTGTGTTCAGATGTCGGTCGGTCACTCTAGTTTGTGCTTACTTGTCTTTCTCACGCATCCCTGATTCGGGCTCGTCATTTTTGCGCTAGACTTGTTTTGTTGTGTAGCATGTAGCTTCACATATCTTAATGGCTCGTAATGAGCACTCTTTAAACGCACTTGCTGGTACCCTTGAGAATTACTGGGGAAAGCCACTAGGCAACGATGCAATTTTTCTAAACACGCAGACAAAGGCAGAAATTTGTTATAAGCGAGTTTAGTTTCAACTTTGAGGCGTCTAGTCTCAATCAACTTGTACCTGCGCAGTCTTGTCCTGTCCGCTTCGGTTTTCGTGTTCTTTCACCTTTCCTACTGTCTGCTCCTCATTCTAGGCTCTGACTTGTCATACTCGGCACTTGTCCTCTTACCTGTGTTCAGCTCATGACTTGTCATCCCCGTTTGAACTTTCTTCGTCTCTACAATCGCGTTTCAGTCCTGACTTGTCATCCTCGGCATTTGTCCTCTTACCTATGTTCAGGCTTGGCCAGTCAGTCTGTTTTGCGTGCCTGTCACCCATTATTATTGCCACCTACGTTCTTCTCCCCTTTACAATTATTTAGTTATTAGGATATTTAGTATTAGGAATTTGTTAAAAAAATCGCCTTGCACAATTCAGCCACTCCCAGCCTTATCCCTAAGGAACTTAAGTTGCACATAATCTAACTAGAAATATTAGTCTATGCTGTGTGCCCTCTCATTTCTTGGTGGAAAACCTGCGGTTTTCCAAGGGGGTGTATGTTCGGGCCCACACGCAAAGGCAGGAAAATAGGTAGAAATACAATACTTCCTGCCCAGCTGCAACCGGTAGCGCTGTATGGAAAATCTCCACACGCCGTTGCGTCACCCTTCGCACGTGCGGTGTAGATATGACCAACCGCCCGGCCCAAAGCGGCGCGCGCGGTTGTGCAATCTCGGCGTCACGCCACAGAAACCTTCGAATATGTTCTAGAATATTTCAAACTCTAACGGCCGCCAATTGGCCCATTCAAAATCACCCCACTCCGCCAACTCGCGACCGCTAACAAAGCAGTCGCCTATTGGCCCATTTAAACAAACTCAAAATCCCCTCTTCGAGCTTTCGTTAACAAAGTAAATTTAGTCGTTCACGAGCAGCCTTGTGAGAAGGACGTAGCGGCTCCGTGTAAATCTCACGTAAAGGCAACCTTTGCATTATGAACTCAGCATGGCAGAAAGTGCTAAGTTCTGCAATTGTGTATTGGCATGGCAGAAAGTGCCAATTCATTTAAACTGTGCTTAAATTTAGTCGCAGGCAGGACGCCTTGCTAGAAAGACGTCGCGACTCCGTGTTGTACTTACGTAAAGGTCTTGTACAGAAAGTGTAATGTACTCAGTAAGTGTACTCATGTATGGTGTATGGTGTTAAAGGATTTAACTTGTTTTCAACAAACTCATTAAACATCATCCTGCAAGGTAAAACTGTGTTTTTTGTGATAACCTACATCATGCAATCCCTGAGCCATCGATGGGACCGAGCTCGTTGCCTGTCCAACAATTAATTATACAGTCCACTACAGCAACGGCAACAGCCGCGTCCAGACGTTGCTAAATAATCAATTACGTAAAGAATCATGTATTTAAAAAACTTATGTAACTATGCTGGTGGGATCTAGGATACCCGAAAACGTTCAAATCGACTATAACTCATCACTGTACAAACGTAACGTGATGATGACTCGTTAGTTCACAAACCCCGCGTTTTGAAAGGAATACACAAGTTGCTGAGAAATTATTTATAGAACAATTTAAATTATTTAAAAAATATAATGTCGGCCCGGTGGCCGAGATCGCTAAGGCAGTAGTGTCATAGTTATCTCGGACCGAACGGTCGCGGGTTCGAGTCCCGCCTCTGGCATGGTTGTATTTGTGTTCGTCCTTTCACCCATCATCCTCATATCGTTTCATCTTTATAGTTACCATACCGTTAACACCAATAGTGGTCGCTAATGACCTAGATGTTGATGCGACCTTAATTAACCAATTTAAATATACATATAGAATTTCTTTGTCGGTGATTGTTGACATTTCAAATGCAAAGCTGCAATTAAAATACAAATTATATATATATATATATATATATATATATATATATATATATATATTAGCTTCTTCAGACCCTGTAGTGAGCCAGAGTATAGTTTTATGTCATCCATGTATGCCAGATGAGTGATCACACACTTCTCTTGACCTTTCAGTTCAAATCACAGTTTGGTGTTGTTTTGTCCAATAAATATGACAGGGGGTTAATGGCCAGGCAGAACCGAAACCGACTGAAGCTATCTCCTTCAAATATTCCCCGCTTAACCTTCAAAATCTTTGAGACTAATCTCTCGTTCCCTGAATGCATGTGTATTCTCGTACACCAGTGGTTCATTACAAACTTGAGGAATTCCACAATCATATGGTTTATACCATATATTCTAAGGACATGGATGAGCCAATCGTGAGGGACCATGTCAAATGCTTTTTTATAATCAATAAAACAAATATACAGGTTACGCTTTCTTCCACATGCTTGAGACATGATAACACTGTCTATTATTAACTGTTCTCTACTTCCCAATGAGCCCTTGCAGCTGCCTTTTTGGGTCTTCGAGATGATGTTATTTTGTGTACAATGTTGTTCGATGATCTATGTAGATAGCCAGTCATGATCTTGTATAATGCATTAAGGCTTGTGATTGGTTGGTAATTCCCTGGATGTGTAGTGTCATTTGCTTTTGGTTTTAAATATGTAACACCTTCACTCAAGATGTCTGGAGTTTCTTCCGGATTTTTCAGGTAATGATTCACAAGTGTCAAGATCTTTTCATGGAGACATGTGAATCTCTTGAACCAGATGTTATGAAGCCGATCGGGACCAGGACATTTCCAGTTAGCCAGCTTACGAATAGTAGCCCGTAAGATATCCATCGAAATTTCACTGGTTTCCATGTGTCTGATTGTAGCAGTAGGGTTCGTCACATCACTCATCAATGATGTGTTGTCTTGAAAGTGGCTTTCTGTTAACCATATTCTCTCCCAGAATTCTTCTACAGCTGACTTCCCTGGCATGATTTCTCCGTTCAATCTCCTATAAAACACTTTTTGATTTCTATTCAAAGTTTGGTTATCATTTTTCCGCTTTAAACTCTTATTATAGCGTCTCAATCTTTGGCTGTGAAGGCTAAGTTTTTGTTTCAAAGTATCTATATATTCTAGGATATACTCATTTTCAGGATTGTACCACTGATGGTCGGACCTCTTAGAGAAATTTACAAAATAAATATTTGCTTATGGTTTCACTCTTTGCCTAGCTAGCGATATTTTCCGTATAACATCCGTGCACGGAGTTCTTGCTTGGCCAACACTAGTGAATGAATTTTAATTACTTTTTTTCGCACTTCCTGAATTAATTTACCAGCACACATTATTACACGTCTTACTGCTATTCGCGTACGAGATTTCCTCGTCGATTACATACAAAATGAGGAACACAAATTAATTATCTTTAATACAGCTACGGAATGAAATGTACTACCGGCGTACGAGGTTATGAAATACTTCGCCGTTACTCAATTTTAAGGCGAACATGCAAATTTTAGTATTTCTGTTTCTGGTGCCAACACTACCTTTCTAGTTCCTGTCTCCCACCTCAGTTTTGTGCAAATTTGGAAATTCAGCCGTGCCGCCGCTCGCTTTCCTGCAACGTACCAGTCATTCAGTACCTTCAATGCCGCTCCGAAGGCCACTCGGTCTCCTGTGCGCCTACCACCAGATCCAGGGACCAGTCTTCTTAACGCCCACCACCAGATGCACGGTCCAGTCTTCTTCACGCCCACCACCAGATCCACGTACCAGTCTTCTTAACGCCCACCACCAGATCCACGGTCCAGTCTTCTTCGCCCGCCTTCTTGCGACACGAGTACGCGTATTGCCCAGTCTCTCCACGTGTGCTAGTTAGCGTGTCGCCTCACTAATGCTTTACAAAAGCTCTCACAGTTCCGCAACCACAGCCACTATTCTGATCCGTTCTAAATTTCACAGTTCTTACTGCAACCTCCTATAATGTTCTCCGTACACCACGTAGCCTCGCTACTCTATCATTTCCCACTTCCTAACACCTCCAAAACTACCGCTTCTCTCCCTCAACTATTCCGCTACCTTACTCGACTGCTCACCTCGGCGTCTCAC
>BLKR01007969.1:0-28438 GCA_011170035.1 Teleogryllus occipitalis
TCATATTTCCCTGCCGAAGGAGATAGTTTGCCTGCGCGTACGTCACGACGAAAAAAATATTTCTAAGCGGGGTTTTCCGTCCAGAATGATTGTCTATAGACCAGTAAATATTTATCATTTTAGCAACAATTATTCTAACTTTTAGTAATCGATTTGTAACTCCTGACAAACTGCTATTTTGAGATATTTATTTCAGGCACAATTTGCGGAGCCTTACCGGCCGTTCTAACGCATATTTCGAATTTGTTTATAAAATTATAAATTGTTGCAAAATTGTTAATTCGCTGTTTTTGGTTCTGGGACATCGGGAGACTCTCCCCACTTTAGATTTGCAAAATTTGGAAATTGTTTATAAATTTGCAATTGTTGCAAATTTTTATTGTCTAATCTGAATGGCGTTTAAATGTGATGCAAAATTCCGGAATCCGTTCGGTGCTATTATATCTCGTTCTCGAGATATATGTAATTGTTTATAAGAAATTAACATCTTAGTAGACCCCATGTGTTTGCGCTTAATTCATTCGCGCTAGCAGAATAGCGTGGGATGGGCATACTGAAAAAACAGTTCTCCACTGCCGCGCTTTTGCCTGCCACATACGCTTAAAATGCACTTGCTTGTAAACAAATTCTGCGGCCAATTTAATTATGCTAAATTCGTATTTTTACGGCGAGTATGAGCATAACTTTTATTTGGTTTTTATATTCTCTTTTAAGTCCTACAATTTTCAAGTCGATATATTTATCAAATAGGAAAGAAATTGATTATAAAAAAAATATTTTTCAAGGTGCATTATGCCCAAACAATTGTTTCTGTTTTTCTATCAAAGGGGTGTTGAGCAACCGAATAACTGTATTATTAATTTTTTTAAGTTCCCTGTTAACACCGAGAGTCAGAAACTATTTGTTCCTCTTGTTTAACCATTACCATTAAAAATAGGGAAACATATTGCTTAGCTGTTTGCTATAAACTGTACTGGATTGGATGAAGGTAGTGTTAAGGTTTTCAAATACAGAAATATTCAATTTTGGGTTTTGAAAGATCACATGAGTAGAATCACACATCACAATATTTACACAAGTATAGAAATTTCTAAATAAACGTATATAAACTTTAAGTTAATACTTTCAATTCAATTTATCATTCTTTTCTAAAACTGCACATTTTGCATGATGATTTCATTGTATAATATTCAAATCAGAGCTTTATGTGCTAAATCTACGCATTGTTAATGCATATTTTTAAACAACATTAATATATTTAATATACATTTAAAAGGTTTTTAGATTGGCGAACGTTTCAATGAGATTTCATGAATTCCTAAATGCTTGAAAATAAATACTTGTAAAAATTAAATAATTGTAGCGTGTAAAAATATAACGAACTCACGTATTTGGTAAAACGAGTTGATATTACTAAAAGAAAGCAAAACAGATGTTATAACAATTCAAAGAGATTTAGTGTTTGTTTACAGTTTAGTAAATATCAATGCACTAGCATTTCCCAGTGAAAATACATAGAACGAACTTGGTGGTCAAGTGATATGACCTTCCCAACACAGACTACATTTCAGTATCGTCAGAGTTCGAAGGTGGTTTGTTGGCTGCCATTCTACGAATCTATCAAAACCTTGAATTTTGCACGACCATCTGTACAGCGAGAACGTAGCGGTTTATTAAACGGAAACGGGCCACTCCAGGTATCTAATGTGCACTCTTTGAAAACGTTTAACCATTATAAACTATCCCTAAGAAAAATATCAAATAAACAATGTTAAAGGTCACCAGCTTAACATTGCTTTTACTATTTGAATGTTTTCAACATCCCCAAAACCAACAGAAAACCCATGTTTTTACAGGTTATTATAAAACCAATTCAATAAATACAAGCATTTATTCACGTTATTATTTTTAAAACACTCAAATATCTACGATGTTATTTGATTCATGTCTTCATCGAAGATCTGAGATTAAAAAACTGATAAGCAGAGAAAATTAAAGTAATTTTGAGTGATTGATGAAGGTGAATGATCAAATGAAAAACAATGTTTCTTGCTTCATATATTGCTATCGTGTTTAACAGACATGTAATTACATGTGATACTTATATTTAAACATCCAAACTAATGAAAATTTTCAAAATTAAAATCATCAATAAAACATTGATTCATCAGCAAGGATTATATTATTAAATACTTTTTTGAGATTCATGTGCTCCTGTGTGAATAACGTAGTAAACGTGATTCGTACGATCCAGTTTCTCAGAATAATACAAAACCTGCTAGACACATACACTAAACATAATAGTTGTCAAATAGTTATTTACGACATGAGTATCATAAGATATCCTATTACAATACGAAATTGGAGAATTATCAAACAAGACTCTTTAGACGAAATTGTTAACCAATTGAATATTGTAATATAATGTTACCATTTGAATATCATAGAAAATAAGACGCAATTTGTCAAAATTCATGTGAACTATAATTTTTCTTTAAATTTTACTCCTTATCCTGCGAAAGATGTGTGACAGTGCTTATGTTAACAATTATACTGCCATGGGTTTAATTAATTAGTTTTCAGTACGCAAATTATTGTTTTTGGTTTTAAAGAAGCATGGATATACAGAGTATCGGCGAAGGAAACGTCGAAAGTTTGAAAAACGCTGTTTAAACAATTTTAATCATACTTTGTCTAATAAACTACATAGATATTTTGAATGGCTGAGCTGCAATAAACACGCAAATTTTGGTTTGAAAATAATCATGTAAACACCCCAGAAACATGTAACATGTTTATTATTAACAATATAGTTTTTTGTACTTTTGAGATAATACTGTTGGAAAAAATTTAAAAAAACAGTAGCCCTCCAAAGAATAAGGAAGCGGTTAGACCCAATAGCAGCAATCATTACTAGTGAAGAGTGGATCATTACTAGGAAAGAGTGGAGTGTTTAATTTTCATTAATTTCATATCTCTTTTTAAAAAGATATTTCATGAAACAAAAATCTCTAGCGTTAATATTTCTTTTCGACAATGTTAATAGGTATTTGTTCGCAATTTTCGAAAATTCAGATCGTTCGCCCAAAATTGAACGTACGCCACCTTTAAACATCTTGTGCTTCAAGGAATAGATTTACAGAAAAATTGGAGCTCTTTTTGAGAAAATTATGTAAATATGATGGGGTTTGGTTTAAAGTACCTTCAAAATTAAAAGATTCGTTTCAAATTCGAAGATTCGTAATATTAGCCAGATCGTTCAAGGAATATCCATTTTGGTGAAAATCGTGTTTACTTCAGGCTCTAGAATTACTCACACGAAGACGGGTTCACAAAGAGGGGTTTTGGAAAATCACTTTTTCGGGTTCAAAAAACAAGCGTTTTGACAGCCTTGTGTATAGAAAATAAAAGAACAATACCAACAATCCACTTTTTCGAACTAGCTACTTACAAAACGTGTTTTCTGTGAAAATTTCGACACTTCCTCCTACAGCATTACGTAACTCTCTTTGCACGTGGAGGTAAAAATATTCCAGCGTTACTGGGATTTGAACTCGGATCCCTGTAGTCCGTAGGTCTGGCTCGACCGCACTGTGCTATCACAGATATTTCTCAGCACGCTGTCCAAGCACACTTATTACGAAAAGAATAGTTACGTGATATTCATTGCACTTAGATTTTTATTAGAGGAATGTTCTACATGTTTAAAAGGTATCAAATTCGCAATAAGAATTTAAACGATTACAACCCACGCAACTACATAGCTCATTTTACTTAGAAATATTTTCAACCAGAAGCCGTGGTTTTTAGAACCCTCTGTGGCAGTCGTTGCCGGTCTTATCTTTCGGCGACTGTGGCCAAGGTTGAATTACGTCACAGATGAAAGTTGCGATAACGCTAGAGCTCAACACGGGCGCTTGCAGACGTTCTGAAGCCAGAATCGCAATAGGAGCATATTTATACGTGATTCTTAAAGACATTAACACACTAAAATAAGTGGCGCCTCAAAACACATGCTTTATGTGATATTTATAATGGATACGAATGATTATAACTATACAATTAACCGCAAAATTGTTTCTACCCGCAAAAATTATTCGCCGTGGATGAGATTCGATCTTACGTGCCTAAGCTTCTCCAACAGTGCGCTTACCTGCTATACCACAGAAACTCATAACGTTTGTCTCTCACAAAGATGATTTTAAACTGTCATGTATCACAGATTTGACTAAAAAAGAACGTGCGGCGTTTAGATGCTTGTGTTAACTACAGACGGACAGACAGACGCCCACATGAGATCTACACCATTCTCTTAAACGTTCTTGAGATTATGGAAAAAAATTAATCAAAACCGCTTTTGAGAAAATTTTGAAAATGTCTCTCGGGCTTTATGTAAAGTACCTCCCAAAATTAAAATATCGGTTTCGAATTAATGGGACCGTGATATCAACAAGATCGATTGGGTATTATCAATTTTGGACAAAATCGGTTGAACAATTTAACCCCTAGCGTTCGCAGACGAAAGACTGATAGACAAACGTTTTGCCGTCATTCAATTTTTCGGTAACAACGATCCACAAAACATGAATTCTGGCTACACAACGCGTTAAAGAATTTCCCCCTAAATTTAGCAAATAAATTTATTCACTTTTTCGTTACCAGGATGGGACGGTTTTAAGCCGAAAATTCGCCGTATTCTGGTGCACGATTACAATACCTTTTCTTCTTACGACAGTAAGTGCGAGAAAGTAAAAAATCAATAAAAACATTTAATCCTTTTTTCCACCCCCATTTCCGTCTTCCTAAAGGCCTAATAAAATAGCCTGTCCAACATAAAATGTATTAACCCCTATGTTATTTTTCCTAGTTTACCAATCCCCGTCTCAGTACAGGGGAGTGGAGGCAAAACTAGGAGAAGAAAAATCCCACACCACTAACACCTGGCTGTAGAGTCCCAACTGGGACAGGCAGCTGAAGAGAGCATCAACCTCAGAAGCGTCGGCAATGAGCGCAACAATGGATGCTGTGGGCAGCAACAATTGACGCTGCCAAAATTGGACACATATTTGCTTATCAATTCCTGTTAAAATTGTTTTGTTTTTCAGTTAGCATTGCTGTGATTAAATGTTCTTATAAGTCTTGTTTATGGACCACTAATTCGTGTTTCGAATACATAAAATTATTTTTGCCCGATCTCAAGATATTCTAAAATAATTCTTAAATATTATATTTTCTTTTAAATGATGACCTACAAGTACAACCAAACAAATCATAATTAGTCTCTTCATAAATAATTAAGAAATTAAACAGTTATTGATGCCCCGGAAAGCAGTAAGCCCGCTAAAACATTTCATTTTCGCTGCGAACTCTATTTCAAAATGTATTTTAATTTGCTGCTTTAGTTAGTGAAAAAGGTAAAATAATTTGGAAAGTAAATGAATGAATACTATTATAAATACGTATTGCCTAATGCATATCTGTATATATATATATATATATATATATATATATATATATATATATATATTCGACTTTAAACTCGATTACAACATTTTATTGAACGTAGATATATTCTAACATTAACGTTAAGTAAGTAAAGGCCGGTATTACACTGTAAAAGATCTTTGTCAAAGATATTTTATAAAAGAAATATGACAGTGTAATAGCCAATATTTTATAAAAGATTTCTTTTAGAAAATTTCTTGGATAAAATGTAGTCTCCGGCTTCCAACTTTTATCATATTTGGTAACATGGCGTCCGATATAGGGGTATTGCTTCAACCAAAGTCATAATTGCTGAGTGCGAGTAATTAGAATGTTTATATAATACTGTCCATCCGAACTACAAAAGTAAAACCAAACGAATTAACGTTTGTAGGACACATTTTCCCGGGAAGTGGAAAATATGGTGTTTGGAAAATGTTCAGTTCAGGAAGATAATTTTTTTAAACTTCCCTATCAGAGGACAGAATTTCGAAAGAAGGAAGAACGACAAAGAAAATTGAATGTTTCCTCATCCATCCTCAAATAATTCTTCATTTCGAAGGTCTTTAATCAATGCTTCACAATGTGCGACCCATAACCTCACCATGGCGTTGTTCTAAAGCCTCACCCTCAAACGTTTTCTTATTTACCTTTTGCTACATTAGCATTAAACATAGATTAGTTATAATAAAACATAAAGTAGCAAAACACAACTATTTGTGCGTAATTGATTGTAAATGGCGAGCAAACCTACATAAAATTTGGACGAAATGTTATACTCTCATCAAATTTCTTTGTCAAAGTTTTCTCATCAAAGTTCAGAGACTGCCACAAAGTTCTTTAGCAAAGATATGTCATATAACTTTTATAGTGTAATACCGGCCAAAGCCGCCGTATGTTATATCTTTCCCATTCATGTCGCCAACAATGAACTTCTCGGAAACACATCTCAAATATCCATAGTTGAATATTATAACAAGAAAATATCAAATTTTTGTAATAAATGTTCCTTCAAAATTCCGGTATTTTCTGTTTTTCTTTCATGTTATATTTAAATACTATTATTAAGAGAGAAAACCTCATTGAGATAATTTCAATTAAATCAATGCAACTCGAAGAGCAAACGCTCGTGCGATTTGAAGAATAAACGCGTTTTTGTGTACTCAGAATTTGTGTTGTATATGAGTTAGGGCAAGGGGATACCAAAATTTAAGAAAACGTTCACAGAATACATTTCTCCCTACAGTACATTACACACAATTTTTAACTGTTTTTGACATTAAATGAAAAATACAGCGTTGTAATAGCGCCTTGTCCGTCCCGACAATCATCAGAATTCAAAAGAAATTCAGAATGACAGCTCGTCAAACGAAGCGGGGGAAATTCAAATTTGCTATTTCAAAAATTGTAAAATTATCTAAAGTACTTATATTTTTAAACAATTGTACGTGATCTTTATTAAAGGACTGATTATTTGAAAGGAATATTTGAAGATCTGTTTTTGATGAACACATTTCATTAAGGAAACAAACTATCTTCAATACTTAAGTTGTAGGAAAACGGCGAAAAAAATTGTTTTCTTGCATTTTTGGAAAAATTCAGTATATGAACGAAAATCATCTCCGCCATCGTCTTATAGCGTCCATTACGCTATCCGGCAATAAAATTTAACCAGAAAAGTTCATGCCATTTTTAAATTTTTGAAAATGTTTCAGGGGCTTCTTGTAGAGTACCATCCAAAAATAAAATATTGATTTGAAATTCAGGAGGAATAACTTTTGTCTCTCACAAAGATGATTTTAAACTGTCATGTATCACAGATTTGACTAAAAAAGAACGTGGGGCGTTTAGATGCTTGTGTTATCTACAGACGGACAAACAGACGTTTTGTCGTAAATAGATTTTTTAGTAACAAGGACCCGCAAAACATGGATTCTGTCTACAAACGTTTTAATTCCCCCTTCATGGGAAAATTATCTGTTGTCCTCATCAACCCCTCATTGGACGACTCTTCAGTAGTCTTCATCAACCCCCCATTGGACGATGATTCTGCCGTCTTCATCAGCCCCTCATCGGGGGACACTACTGCCGTTTTCATCCCCCCCTTCATGGGACAAATCTTCTCTTGTCCTCATCAATCCCTCATTGGACGACTCTTCAGTAGCTTTCATCAACCCCCCATTTGACGATGCTTATACCGTCTATATCAGCCCCTCATCGGACGACACTACTGTCGTTTTCACCCCCCCTGCTTCATGGGACAAATATCCTGTTGTCCTCATCAACCCCTCATTGGACGACACTTCAGTAGTCTTCATCAACCCCGTATTTGACGATGCTTATACCGTCTATATCAGCCCCTCATCGGACGACAATACTGTCGTTTTCACCCCCCCTGCTTCATGGGACAAATATCCTGTTGTCCTCATCAACCCCTCATTGGACGACTCTTCAGTAGTCTTCATCAACCCCCCATTTGACGATGCTTATACCGTCTATATCAGCCCCTCATCGGACGACAATACTGTCGTTTTCACCCCCCCTGCTTCATGGGACAAATATCCTGTTGTCCTCATCAACCCCTCATTGGACGACTCTTCAGTAGTCTTCATCAACCCCCCATTTGACGATGCTTATACCGTCTATATCAGCCCCTCATCGGACGACAATACTGTCGTTTTCACCCCCCCTGCTTCATGGGACAAATATCCTGTTGTCCTCATCAACCCCTCATTGGACGACTCTTCAGTAGTCTTCATCAACCCCCCATTTGACGATGCTTATACCGTCTATATCAGCCCCTCATCGGACGACAATACTGTCGTTTTCACCCCCCTTGCTTCATGGGACAAATATCCTGTTGTCCTCATCAACCCCTCATTGGACGACTCTTCAGTAGTCTTCATCAACCCCCCATTTGACGATGCTTATACCGTCTATATCAGCCCCTCATCGGACGACAATACTGTCGTTTTCACCCCCCCTGCTTCATGGGACAAATATCCTGTTGTCCTCATCAACCCCTCATTGGACGACTCTTCAGTAGTCTTCATCAACCAACCATTTGACGATGCTTATACCGTCTATATCAGCCCCTCATCGGACGACAATACTGTCGTTTTCACCCCCCCTGCTTCATGGGACAAATATCCTGTTGTCCTCATCAACCCCTCATTGGACGACTCTTCAGTAGTCTTCATCAACCCCCCATTTGACGATGCTTATACCGTCTATATCAGCCCCTCATCGGACGACAATACTGTCGTTTTCACCCCCCCTGCTTCATGGGACAAATATCCTGTTGTCCTCATCAACCCCTCATTGGACGACTCTTCAGTAGTCTTCATCAACCCCCATTTGACGATGCTTATACCGTCTATATCAGCCCCTCATCGGACGACAATACTGTCGTTTTCACCCCCCCTGCTTCATGGGACAAATATCCTGTTGTCCTCATCAACCCCTCATTGGACGACTCTTCAGTAGTCTTCATCAACCCCATTTGACGATGCTTATACCGTCTATATCAGCCCCTCATCGGACGACAATACTGTCGTTTTCACCCCCCCTGCTTCATGGGACAAATATCCTGTTGTCCTCATCAACCCCTCATTGGACGACTCTTCAGTAGTCTTCATCAACCAACCATTTGACGATGCTTATACCGTCTATATCAGCCCCTCATCGGACGACAATACTGTCGTTTTCACCCCCCCTGCTTCATGGGACAAATATCCTGTTGTCCTCATCAACCCCTCATTGGACGACTCTTCAGTAGTCTTCATCAACCCCCCATTTGACGATGCTTATACCGTCTATATCAGCCCCTCATCGGACGACAATACTGTCGTTTTCACCCCCCCTGCTTCATGGGACAAATATCCTGTTGTCCTCATCAACCCCTCATTGGACGACTCTTCAGTAGTCTTCATCAACCAACCATTTGACGATGCTTATACCGTCTATATCAGCCCCTCATCGGACGACAATACTGTCGTTTTCACCCCCCCTGCTTCATGGGACAAATATCCTGTTGTCCTCATCAACCCCTCATTGGACGACTCTTCAGTAGTCTTCATCAACCCCCCATTTGACGATGCTTATACCGTCTATATCAGCCCCTCATCGGACGACAATACTGTCGTTTTCACCCCCCTGCTTCATGGGACAAATATCCTGTTGTCCTCATCAACCCCTCATTGGACGACTCTTCAGTAGTCTTCATCAACCCCCCATTTGACGATGCTTATACCGTCTATATCAGCCCCTCATCGGACGACAATACTGTCGTTTTCACCCCCCCTGCTTCATGGGACAAATATCCTGTTGTCCTCATCAACCCCTCATTGGACGACTCTTCAGTAGTCTTCATCAACCAACCATTTGACGATGCTTATACCGTCTATATCAGCCCCTCATCGGACGACAATACTGTCGTTTTCACCCCCCCTGCTTCATGGGACAAATGTCCTGTTGTCCTCATCAACCTCTCATTGGACGACTCTTCAGTAGTCTTCATCAACCCCCCATTTGACGATGCTTATACCGTCAATATCAGCCCCTCATCGGACGACAATACTGTCGTTTTCACCCCCCCTGCTTCATGGGACAAACATCCTGTTGTCCTCATCAACGTAGTTCTCGTCGGAAGCGTCTACACATTTGTCATTTTTGTCGTCGTTGTCGTGGTCGTCGTCGTTGTCGCTGTCGTCGTCGTCGTCGTCGTCAACAAGTCTTACTCCTCCTCCACATCCTCCCAGTCAGCGTCGTCGCCGTCGTCGTCGTCATCTGCAAATAGCAAGAAACACATGTGTGGGTATATATATTTATTATATAAACACATCACTAAAGATATTAAGATTTCAGAAGAAATGTTTTTATACTTTTTACTCTCGGCAGACAACGCGTTAATATTCCAGGAAACAGAAGATGATTAACAGTATGCATTTAAATCTTAAATCATTTAATGATTTACAGTATGCATTTAACCACATAAATCATGTTTATGTTAAAAATACGATGTTGAAATTTCGAAGGAAGAACAAAAGTGAAGGCATTTTGGGGAAAACATCTAATACGATTCAAAATAATTTTGGATAAAATATATTTGGAGCATGTTTCCAGTTTCAGCTATTTAGGTTGTCAAGTTCATCAAGATATCAGTAAAGACATTCAAAATAATTTTGGATAAAATATATTTGGAGCATGTTTCCAGTTTCAGCTATTTAGGTTGTCAAGTTCATCAAGATATCAGTAAAGACATGAACATTCAACTGGCAAGTTTCCAAAGAATTTGTGGTAATATACATAATACATTAAAACATAAGATAAGGCCAGATACAAGAATAAATTTTGATTGGACTATGGCTTTTCGAATTCTTCCGTACGGCAGCGTGAGTTGGGTACTAACAAAAATAACCCTAAGTAAAATACACGCCACTGAAATAAAGTTTCTGAGAACGCTAAGCTGCACGAAAGAAGATCATATTCGTAACGAGAGGATTAGGGAAAAACTACTTGCCGAAGAAATTGGAAGCATAATAACAAAATACCGAAAAGACTGGTGTGAACATAGGTAAAGGATGGATAATACATGACTACCTAAATTATCATTATTTACCAACCGTATGGAAGAAGAGACGTGAGCAGACCCACAAAACGATGGAAGGAAAAATTGTGAAGACGGAACAGTCTTAAGATTAGTCCATGAAGTGCAGAAAAAGAGGAAGATTTTTCTGTTTTAAATAAATATTAATAAATTATAAATTCCGATTCGCAGAAAAAATGTTTGTTATTATTATTATTATATTTATTATTATTATTGAATAAGGATACTTTAAAAATTATTAACTAATAAAATACAATAAAAATCAATTTCTCAATTTATTCTGATACGTATGTCACTAAAAAGCATTTTATCAAGTGCATCAAGACCTTCGCTATCAATTCGCCGTAGCCGATTACAGTAAATCGTTAGAGCAGGCCGATCGGGAACTTTAAGCTCTTGAGAAGCCCGCTGATTGAATACGCATATTTTCAACCTTTGTGGCACTGTGGGCACTTCCCTACGAGAGATTACATTGCTGCCGGGGCTTCTTTAATCATTTTCTCGGGGAAATTGAAAGAATATCCCGATTTTTCTCATGTTTTCGCTGCGTGAGCAGTGTGTTTTTATGACAACAAATGTGCTCCAGAAATGCACAGATGTTTTATACTTGCTGTTTTAAATATGCATCAAAAGTATTAATTCCAGATCCGCAGATCAAATTATTATTATTATTATTATTATTATTATTATTATTATTATTATTATTATTATAATTAATATTATTATTATTATTAGAGTTATAATTAATAACACACTTCGCGAAAGGATCGACGTAGCCAAATTACAATAATTCATACGAGCAGCCCGATGAGGAATCATAAGCTCCTGACAACGCACACATTTTCAATTTTGAAGTGGCACAGTGCGCACTTCCATATAAAAGATTACATTGCTTCTGAATTTTCTTTAATGATGTTTTCGGGGAAACTGAAAGCACATCCCGAACTTCCTTTGGTTTACGCTGCGTGAGCACTGTAATTTAGCGACAGCGTTTTCGATCAATCAGACCTCCTGTCTCACAATAGCACTTCACTTGCCGAAATATACTACTCTTGTTCGGAATAGACTCAATTGAAAATTTTTCTCTGAAAGCTGCTCGGCCCTCTTTGAAAGATTGCGTTCGGAAATACTCCTCCACCACAAAACTGCGTTGCTCTACGGTGAGGCGCATCGTAAGTTAACTGTGAAAGAAGGAAGGTGTGAATAAAGACGCGGCCTGTTTTGTTTCGAGCAGGTATGACCACATCACAGAAAGGGGATGAGTGAAACGAAGGGGGCGGTGGTGAATGGAGTGTCGCTGAAATGAAGTCGATAGAGCTGTCCCAGATGCCGAATTGCAAAACTATCACTTGTCTCTCCGTGCCTTGAACAGCAGGGTTGCGTTTTATACTGATCACCCGGTGTGTGTGTGTGTGTGTAATATTTAAAAAATGATTAAGCTCTCTTAATAACACTAAAAATAATTTGTCAGTTCCTTCGCCAGTAGCAATAGATAAGTAATTTTACAATGAGCCAATGCATTTTAGAATTAATAATTGGAAGTAGATAAACCGTTTGTGCTGTTGTGAGCGAAGAGATGAAATAATAAGACGTGTGTACCTGCACTCAGATAGTTCAGATAGAACGCTCCCATCACGTGGCCCAGAACTAGACCGCAGTGGAACATCCTTCCGCCTTCTGCCAGCGCCTTCTAGCAAGCTGCCTTCTCTGGAACCGGGGCTGTCTCTAGGGTTACCACTCCGGCCAAGAATGACGATGCGCGACAACTGAAATGGAAGCCAACCCAGTGATTTTTGAATTACATTTCTGTTGATGTGAAGTGAATTATTAAACTGTTAGATCTTCTTTGCAGGTATTTTATGCTTTGAGAAATTAAAATGGTAGACTGATGTTTTTTAGAACAGATTAACTTTCTCTATACTACGTATATGACTCCGTATATGACTCCGTATATGACTCCGTATATGACTCCGTATATGACTCCGTATATGACTCCGTATATGACTCCGTATATGACTCCGTATATGACTCCGTATATGACTCCGTATATGACTCCGTATATGACTCCGTATATATGTATGTATACAAGAAAGTAAAAAT
Source organism: Teleogryllus occipitalis (assembly GCA_011170035.1). NCBI lineage: Eukaryota > Metazoa > Arthropoda > Insecta > Orthoptera > Gryllidae > Teleogryllus > Teleogryllus occipitalis. Next base: position 13,193 of record BLKR01007969.1, read on the forward strand.
TGGTACTAGTCTCGTTTCTGGTTAACTTTTCGAAAATTGGAATATTTTAACATTCAAAAATTACAAAATTCAAGATAAGGTTTTTTTTTCAAATAAAATCTCTTCAGAAAAATCAGCTTTTTAAGGTAGTGGTATATAAATTGTTCCGCAAAGATGTTAAAAATGGCATCTCTGCTTGCTCATGGACAGCTTGCTTGCTATTTTTTCGCGGTAAGTTCCCAGGTTCGGTACTCGTTCGGATCCAAAATGAGGCTGTACTTTCCTAATTCGAATGGTCGCAGCTGTGCGATGAAAAGAAAGCTCGGATTGGCGGAGAACGCTAGGTACAGCGAATGAAATACGCCATGTTCGCCATATGTATCCCTTTCTTCCAGGCAAGGATAATAAATGAAAACCGTTGGCAAGCAGACGTCGGATTGATCAGATCTTAAAACGCCAAGTACACAGTTACTTATGTTTTCGAAGCACTGGATTTTATTTTTCATGTCTGGAAATTTTGTATGGGAGATGTCGTGCCAAGAATAGCAGAAATGTGAGACATGTTAATAGATTTTGTCATTAATACAATCATTTTGGAACGAATGAAGTATACCCTTTAAACCTCATCCATTTAGATGTTGTTAATATACATTTAACATTATAAACTTAGTAATTGATTAATTCATATTTCCAAGCGGAACAACTGCTGATGTCATTCATTACCGAAAGTGTTGAGCATTTTTATCGCGAGATCCGGCTCCGACCTACGTCGGTTAGCTCGGTTTTCACAACCATGTATCTTTCAACAGCTGCCCACGCTCTAGCCCCCGACAGGTCTTCCTACATGTGTAACAGTCTAGCACATGTAAGTGTAAATGTGTGTGCATATAAGTGTTAGTGTAAATGTAAATGTAAGGGGGGATGTCCGGAGAAGGAACAGGAAGAAATGATCGCGCTGTGTCCACGGCCCTATTGTTAGGGTACTGATCAGACATTCGCGTGATGTTGATCAGATAAACCACGGAAAACTACTGATGAGACACCAGGAGCGGGGGCTGAGTGCATCTACCGATGTTACTGTAGTGCCTCTGACCCAGCGGACCTAAATTAGAGTCCCGACGGTGACAGGATTTTCGAAACTAGCTCCTCAGCTACCTCGAATTCAGTCACTGTCTGGAGAAGAATTCTTGCAGCCAATACTCTGATCGGTCGTTTTCCGTGGCTTCTCCGTTCAACACCAGGCGAATGCCAGAGCAGAACCCCAACAAACGGGCCACGGGCCACGGACCGTGCTGTGCAATTCCAAACACTAAATAATATTATGTAATATTTTTTGTATGATAGATGTTTCGTAAAGATCGGTTTCATATTATAATGAAAATGAGTGTTATTTTCTTTATTTTTAATATAGACTTTTTATTTCTGTTGCAACAACATTAAATTGAATATTTACTTTGTGTATTGATGTACATGATACAAGTTTTATTTTATGCAGGAAATATCTGCTGGATGGTTACGATCAGATTAGGATCTGCCTTGTAGGAGGAGGACATTATTAAGGAGGAATGTATGCGCTGAGCGCTTCATGCCAGTAACGTTGACTGCAGGAAATAGCAGCGTGGAATGCGATCCCTTGTGAATTCATTTTATGCACCATTCATTTTGGCTTCCTCGCGCGACCTGGTGAGTATAAATATCTTATTTTATGAAGATAAGACACAGCACTATACATCTTGAAATCCTTTAACATCATTTTTTTTATATTTCAGTCACCTCCTCATGTGCTGAAAAAGACTGGAAAACTAATTGGAATTGCCGTTTTTTCCAGATCATATGTAATACTATATTCAATTTTGGTAATTTTTTAATAATTGGGTAGTAATTTTGGATTTCACGTGATATGTACCCTCTCCCTCTGAAAAAATGTCGTTCAAAATTCTATCTTCCACACCGCGCGGACAAACTTGGACACCCCTCGGCCTGGGGGAGGGCAGGGGGAGGGACTTGTTGACCAATCGCTAGCAGGTAGAAACACAGTTGTCTGTGATTGGTGCAACATCCCAAGGGGCAGAAAGAACGCTGTCTCAGGGGGAGGGGGCTAGTTCGTTTACGTACGAGACGGAAATATCGTCATATTTTCCTGCCGAAGGAGACAGTTTGCCTGCGCGTACGCCACGACGAAAAAAATATTTCTAAGCGGGGTTTTCCGTCCAGAATGATTGTCTATAGACCAGTAAATATTTATCATTTTAGCAACAATTATTCTAACTTTTAGTAATCGATTTGTAAGTCCTGACAAACTGCTATTTTGAGATATTCATTTCAGGCACAATTTGCGGAGCCTTCCCGGCCGTTCTAACGCATATTTCGAATTTGTTTATAAAATTATAAATTGTTGCAAAATTGTTAATTCGCGGTTTTTGGTTCTGGGACATCGGGAGACTCTCCCCCTTTAGATTTGCAAAATTTGGAAATTGTTTATAAATTTGCAATTGTTGCAAATTTTTTTATTGTCTAATCTGAATGGCGTTTAAATGTGATGCAAAATTCCGGAATCCGTTCGGTGCTATTATATCTCGTTCTCGAGATATATGTAATTGTTTATAAGAAATTAACATCTTAGTAGACCCCATTTGTTTGCGCTTAATTCATTCGCGCTAGCAGAATAGCGTGGGATGGGCATACTGAAAAAACAGTTCTCCAATGCCGCGCTTTTGCCTGCCACATACGCTTAAAATGCACTTGCCTGTAAACAAATTCTGTGGCCAATTTAATTATGCTAAATTCGTATTTTTACGGCGAGTATGAGCATAACTTTTATTTGGTTTTTATATTCTCTTTTAAGTCCTACAATTTGCAAGTCGATATATTTATCAAATAGGAAAGAAATTGATTATAAAAAAATATTTTTCAAGGTGCATTACGCCCAGTTTAAAATCATCTTTGTGAGAGACAAAAGTTATAAGAGTTTCTGCGGTATAGCAGGTAAGCGCACTGTTGGAGAAGCTTAGGCACGTAAGATCGAATCTCATCCACGGCGAATAATTTTTGCGGGTAGAAACAATTTTGCGGTTAATTGTATAGTTATAATCATTCGTATCCATTATAAATATCACATAAAGCATGTGTTTTGAGGCGCCACAACTTATTTTAGTGTGTTAATGTCTTTAAGAATCACGTATAAATATGACCCTATTGCGATTCTGGCTTCAGAACGTCTGCTTGCGCGCCTGTGTAGAGCTCTAGCATTATCGCAACTTTCATCTGTGACGTAATTCAACCTTGGCCATAGTCGCCGAAAGATAAGACCGGGAACGACGTCCACAGAGTGTTCTAAAGACCACGGCTTCTGGTTGAAAATATTTCTTAGTAAAATGAGCTATGTAGTTGCGTGGGTTTTAGTCGGGTGCATTCTTTTTGTAAATTTGATATCTTTGACACATGTAGAACATTTCTCTAATAAAAAATCTAAGTGCAATGAATATCACGTAACTATTCTTTTCGTAATAAGTGTGCTTGGACAGCGTGTTGAGAAATATCTGTGATAGCACAGTGCGGTCGAGCCAGACCTACAGATCTACAGGGATCCGAGTTCAAATCCCAGTAACGCTGGAATATTTTTACCTCCACGTGTAAAGAGAGTTACGTAATGCTGTAGGAGGAAGTGTCGAAATTTTCACAGAAAACACGTTTTGTAAGTAGCTAGTTCGAAAAAAGTGGATTGTTGGTATTGTTCTTTTATTTTCTATACACAAGGCTGTCAAAACGCTTGTTTTTTGAACCCGAAAAAGTGATTTTCCAAAAAACCTCTCTGTGAATCCGTCTTCGTGTGAGTAATTCTAGAGCCTTAAAGTAAACACGATTTTCACCAAAATGGATATTCCTTGAACGATCTGGCTAATATTACGAATCTTCGAATTTGAAACGAATCTTTTAATTTTGAAGGTACTTTAAACCAAACCCCATCATATTTACATAATTTTCTCAAAAAGAGCTCCAATTTTTCTGTAAATCTATTCCTCGAAGCACAAGATGTTTAAAGGTGGCGTACGTTCAATTTTGGGCGAACGATCTGAATTTTCGAAAATTGCAAACAAATACCTATTAACATTGTCGAAAACAATGCTTTCAAAGTACTGCAACAGAATCATTACTTCCGGAATATTGAAGAAGTGTAAAATCTCGTTCTAAATAGACGTTTTCATTCAAAAATTCGTAGTCGTTTCTAAGAAAATGGCGATTAAGCATTACTGTAAAAGCGAAATTTAAGATCTCTTTCGCAGGAATCTATTGAGTTTTCATTTGAAGTCATTTGAAGCTCTTTCACTCACAAATGAAAAATTGCGTACATATTGATGGAAATTTCCATATTAATGGCGTGAGATGTATTAAAAAAATTACATTTTTGTAATTTTTGTAGAAACAAGAGAATACACCAAAATGAACTTAAAGTTATATTTTACAGTGAAATTAGCTCTATGCGTTGGAAAAAATGAGATTTTAGAGGCATTTTGAAAAAAATGGCGTTTGAGCGTTCCTGAAAATAGGAATTTAAGCTCATTTTAACAGAAAACGGTTGAGTTTTCGAGAAACTTTATTTGACAATATTTAAAGCAGATGAGCTCAGAAATATAATAATATAAAAAATCGAGTTTAATGTAAATTTTACCGACGTGAGAGACAACTCAAATTTTATTTTTGAAAACAAAATGAAGTGTCCAAGTTACAAACACAAAGGTTCAATAAACAATTTATTGCCAAAAACCAAGTACAAAGCTATAGTGCCGGATATCCTGAAGAATTGGTACAGAGACGAAGCCGTGTTGTCGTAAGTCCAGAAGATGTACCAATGTATGCCGAGTCCACCAAGTAACCAGAAAGAAGAGTCCGTTGTCGTAGCGCTGTTGTCGTAGTCTATCGCACTTCACCGTAACCACCACTTAAACACTGTCTCGACGCACTTTCACCGCTGCTCGCTCGCTCACTCACTGACTTTGCCTCAGCTCCGCGTCGAGGTTTTATAGCCCCCCCGGGCCGTAGGCCCGCCGACTGGCTGTGTAAAAGGGGCGGGGTCGAATCTCGCCCCGCTCGCTCAGGCGTGGCGGCCGCACTCAGCCGCGCACCGCTGGCCCGCGCTTGCTGCTGGCCGCTGCCGCCAGGGGCGGTAACGCCCCCTGACGTGCTCCTGTGGCGGCACATTCAATCATGTGCGGCCGGTCACGACACCCTCCGCGCCCAATTGCGTCGTATACGGCGCAAAACGCACCCTCCTGGTGCTCCTCCGGGGGCGCAACTGCGCCCTGGGTGTCTCCACTGCGCCTTCTCCTCCTGGCTCGCTGACCTCCTCTGGTGGGGGTTCTGCTGTGTCCTGGCCGCTGGTCCCTGCGGCGGCTGTCTCCTGCGGGATGTAAATGGTTTCCCTCATCACTTTTTTATAGAACTCTTGTTGTGATACCTTGGGGAGTGAATCCACCCTGCTGGGGTTCACCCGGGGTCTCAACTGCCCCTGGTGGCGTGTCACTACCCTACCCTCTGTGCGGACTAGGTATGTCCTGTTCCCTTTTGCTGCCGTTACTACTCCCGGAAGCCAAGCTGGGCATTTTTTAAAAGAGGTACAATATACCATATCACCCACCTGGAATCTTGGTTGCGTTCCCACCGACCTGTAAGGATCCACCGGGCTTAGCAGTGACAACAACGTTCTCGGTTGTCTCCCGTGAAGTACCTCGGCAGGGCTCCTGCCGTCCGCGCCTGGCAGGGTGCGGAAGGTGACCAAGACCCGCAGCAGCGCTCTGGACCTGTGCGTACCTGCTGCGCGCGCTTTCGACATGGCTGTCTTGAACGTTCTCACGAACCTCTCCGCTTCCCCGTTCGATTGCGGGTGAAACGGCGGTGCACAGACATGCTGGATCCCATTGCTTGCGCAGAAATTCGCAAACTCTTGGGATGTGAATTGGGTTCCGTTGTCTGACACCAACGTGACCGGTAGCCCCTCAGTCACAAAAATTCTCTCTAGCGCGTTGATGGTCTGAGTCGACGTGGTGTTAGCCATTTCCACTACATATGGGTAATTAGACTTGGCGTCTACTACGACCAACCACACCTTGTCCCAAAATGGGCCCGCGAAGTCTACGTGTACCCGTTCCCACGGCTCACTAGGCTCAGGCCAGGGAACCAAATCCTTCCTCGGTGCGCTCTGATTTAACTGGCAGGCCTCACATCTCTTGAGCAACTGTACGATGTCGGAGTTCATCCCCTCCCAGAAGCAGTGACGACGCGCCAGCTGCTTCGTGCGGACCACCCCCCAGTGTCCCTCATGGAGGAGGTCCAATACGGTCTTCCTTAGTACCTTCGGGATGACGACTCTCGTAAATTCCTCTCCGGCTAAGAGCAACACTCCTGCCTTGCAAGTCAACCTGTCTTTCTTGTTATACCAGGATGCATTGCTCCTCAAGCACCTAAGTGGCCAGCCTTCCCTAACATAATTCCTCACTGCCCGCAGCTCTGGATCTTTATCCGTCTCCTGCGCGATTCTTCTGGCTCCCAATGGGAACTCCGACAGTACCAGGCATTCTTCCGTATCAATCTGGAGGCACTCTTCCTCCAGCTTGTCGAACTCCAGGTCCGGACCTCCTGGCAACCTGGATAAAGCGTCTGCATTGGCGTGCTGCGTTGTGCTCCTGAAGTGGATCTGGTAATTGTAGTCTGACAAGAATAGCGCCCACCTTTGCAGTTTCTTCGCTGTGCTCTCCGGGATCCGTTTTCCAGGGTGAAATAGTTGCACTAGCGGCTTGTGGTCAGTAATTATATGGAATTTACTGCCATATAAATAATCGTTGAACTTTCTCACCGCGAAGATTATTCCTAACGCCTCCTTTTCAATTTGCGAATAATTTCTTTGATGTTTGTTGAGGGATTTTGACGCAAACGCAATAGGCCTCTCCACCCCATTGCTGTCCTTCTGCGATAACACCGCCCCAAGACCATACTCAGAGGCGTCCGCTGCTACCGTGGTGAGCCTACCCGGCACAAAATGATTTAACTTAACTGTTTTGACTAGTTCTTCCTTCAACCGGCTCAGAGCTCTTTCGCAGTCTTGGGACCATACGAATTTCACTCCTTTCTTCCTCAGCTTGTTTAGTGGAGCTGCGATAGTAGAAAAATTCCTAATGAACTTGTTATAATAGTTCACTTTTCCCAATAATGCTTGCAGCTGCTTCACGTCTGCTGGCGGTGGCAGTCGTAGGATGGCTTCTACGTGCTGGCTAGTGGGTGAAATGCCGGTGCTATCCAGCACGTGCCCCAAGAACACTACCTGGTCCTTAAAGAATTCACACTTGACCTTGTTCACCCTCAAACCATTGTCCTGGAGCACCTTAAATAAACTCTTCAAGTTTTCCTCGTGTTCCTTTTCCGTGCTCCCCGTGACTATGATATCGTCCAGGTAGTTACAACAGCCCTTCAGCTCTGCTGTCAACTGTTCTAGACAGCGCTGGAACAGTGCGGCTGCGGAATTCACGCCGAATGGCAGCCTGTTATATCTGAAGAGTCCTAACGGGGTGTTAATCACCAAAACTTCCTTGGCTTCCTGGTCGAGTGGCAGCTGTAGGTATGCGTCCCGTAAGTCAATTTTTGAGAATTGTCGTCCACCAGACAATTTATAGAACAGATCTTCCGGCTTCGGGATTGGATATTGCTCTACTTCTACCTGTTGGTTCACAGTACTCTTGAAATCACCGCACAATCTAATCGAACCATTGGCTTTCTTTACCACGACCAACGGCGTGGCCCACTGGCTTGTTGATACTGGAGTGATAACACCGTCCGCCTGCAGCCGTCTCAGCTCTTCGGCTACTTTTTCCCTGAGGGCCCACGGGACTGGTCTTGCTTTGAAAAAGCGTGGCTTGTGCCCCTCCTTCAACTGGATGCTTGCTCGGAAGTGTTTACATTCCCCGAGCCCGGGAGAGAACACTTCTGGAAACTCTTGTTCTAGCTTCCCGACGACCTGTGTTTCTTCGTTCTTCGCGACCTGGCTCACTGAGTCAATTACTCCAAACCCGAGTTTATCAAAGGAGTCGAGGCCCAAAATGTTCGTCACGTCGTAGCGGTCCACCACGATCACTTCAATATCAGCCTGCTTCTTCTTGTAAGCTGCCCTTAGCGACACTTTCCCCAACACCTTAATTGGGGTCCTGCCGAAAGCGTACAAGCCTTTCTGCACCCTCTGACACCTGGGTGCCCCTAACCGCTGGTAGGTTTCTAAATTGATGAGTGTTACCGCGGCCCCTGTATCTAGCAGGAAACTCACCGGCACTTTTCCCAACTCAATTTTGACCATTAGTTTATCTTGCTTGCTGGTATCGAGCACTTGACTGATCATATCGATTTCCATGTCTTGCTCTTGTTTCTTGTACCGCTCCGCGTGCCTCTTTTTTCCGCATACTTCCCTAATGTGGCCCACTTTCTTGCACCAAAAGCACTGCGCGTTTCTGAACCTACATTGTTCTCTTGCATGTAACCTCTCACAGTTTTTACACGACTTCTTTCTTTGCACACTGTCACTGTCACTTCCACTGCCACTGGCTCTCTTGAACACTGGTTTGCCGCTGGGTCGGGGGTTACGCCTCCACTCACAGTGGTTGCCGCCTTTGTTGCGGTAACCTTTCCCGGCACTGTCACTATACTCACTGGAGTCACTGTCGGTCTCGTATTCTTTTGCCGTCTTTCCGCTGCGTACCGACCCACTGTTTTTGATGTGGTGCAAGTGCGATTCTGCTGCGATCTGGCGAGCTGTCTCACAAGTCATTTCGTACGTCTTACATAGGTTGTGTATTTCCTCTAATGAAGGGTTATCACTTTGTAAGGCTTGAAACCTAATTTTCTCTTCCGGTGTGTGTAGCACTACCATGTCCCTTATTAAAGTCTCCGCGTATGACACTTCCTTATCTGATGGCGGGCACTTGAACTGACAATGCCGCGCCAGCCCGGCTAGCTCTGTAATCCACTCACTGTGTGTTTGTCCCTCACTTTTTCTGCACTGAAAAAACTTGAACCTAGCTGCTACCACATGAGGCACTTTGTTGAAGTAATTGTTGAGCTTCTCTAGCATTTCTGCCCATTTGACACTCGATATTTCTCTCTCTGGGAACAGTTTTTTCACTAGGTTGGTCACCTTGTTACCTACGCAGCTCAAAAAGAACGCCTTTTTCATTTTTGCGTCTCCTACCTTGTAACACAGTAGGTGCTGCTCCAACCTGTGTATGTACTCGGCCCATTCCTCTGCGTCCGGCCGGAAACCAGGGAACTGTGGAGGGGAGCGGGCACTGACCGCCTCCAACAATGCCGCCATCTGCCTATCAGCCTGTTGTTGCTGCTGCTGCATCTGCTGTTGTTGTAGCTCGAGCTGCTTCTGCTGTTGTTGCATCTGTTGTTGCTGTTGCTGCTGCATCTGCTGCTGTTGCAACTCGAGCTGCTTCTGCTGTTGTTGTATCTGTGCTTCCGCCAGCTGCCGCTGCTGCTGCATCTGTTGTTGCTGTTGCTGCATCTGTTGCTGCATCAGCGTAATTAAAGTTGTTATTTGCTCGGACTCCATGTCGTTGTTTTCTCCTCGTCGCCAATTTGAAGTGTCCAAGTTACAAACACAAAGGTTCAATAAACAATTTATTGCCAAAAACCAAGTACAAAGCTATAGTGCCGGATATCCTGAAGAATTGGTACAGAGACGAAGCCGTGTTGTCGTAAGTCCAGAAGATGTACCAAGGTATGCCGAGTCCACCAAGTGACCAGAAAGAAGAGTCCGTTGTCGTAGCGCTGTTGTCGTAGTCTATCGCACTTCACCGTAACCACCACTTAAACACTGTCTCGACGCACTTTCACCGCTGCTCGCTCGCTCACTCACTGACTGCTGCCTCAGCTCCGCGTCGAGGTTTTATAGCCCCCCCGGGCCGTAGGCCCGCCGACTGGCTGTGTAAAAGGGGCGGGGTCGAATCTCGCCCCGCTCGCTCCGGCGTGGCGGCCGCACTCAGCCGCGCACCGCTGGCCCGCGCTTGCTGCTGGCCGCTGCCGCCAGGGGCGGTAACGCCCCCCTGACGTGCTCCTGTGGCGGCACATTCAATCATGTGCGGCCGTCACGACACAAAACAATATAGCAATATGGCGTTTATGTCATGGTATAGGGTTTGTTTGTCTCTAAAGAAATAATTTGGAGCTGTTTTGAGAAAATCTTGTATTTGTAATGTTTTAAAATTGCAAATATTGCACGCACTATTGCACGAAAACTACTAAAATTTCCCAAACAACATGAAGTTATTGAAAGAACTATTTATGCACAACAAATTTCTTTTCAAAAAAATCTCTTGAATTTCGTAGTTGTAGGAAGACGCCGAAAAGAATTCAAACATTTGCAATTTTGGAAAATTACGTGCTAACCTTGAAAATCAAGCCTATGCCACTTTTATAGATGTATTTTCCTAAATTCTTACAAGAAATTTAAAGAAATAATTTAGAGACGCTTTTGAGAAAAAAATTGAAAATGTCTTGGTGACTGCATGTAAAGTACCCCGAAATCTTAAAAAGGTTTTGCAAAATCACATATCTACATCTACTGCCAGATCGACATGGGTTTATTAAACTTGGAAAAGATCGTACTTGTGGTTTAGGGGCTAGTAGTGTTCACAGACGGAAGGCTAGTCAGACAGACAGACGGGCGGACGTTTTGCTTCCCAATGGTTTTGGCATCAAGGACCCATAAAAAAGATAATCTGGCTACACCACGTGTTAGAGGATGTTTCCCTCTTAATGATTTTTTCCGCTGAAACTCCGTTGTTTTTTCGCGCAGCATAACATAACTTTCTCTATATTACGTCTATTACGAAGACTTTGACCTGGCTGGATGCCTCGCGGGTGGGAGATTCCTGAAAGGGAAAACCACGCAAACCAAGGAGTAGGTCGGCGGCGGATCTCTCCATCCTGGCAGGAAGATCGCCGCTGCCTCCCGTGAAGAAACCCTGCATTTCACTAACGGAATTGACGGGTCTCGAAACACGAAATACTCAATCAATCGAAAAGTCAGAGGGAACAGTGAAAATTGGGTCTGTGCCATCTCCTTTTTTCCTAAAAAAGAGCAAAAACAATTAAAAATGGCACTGATTCAATATTTTTTTATGAACTCTCTGAATTTTCGAAAATTGTAAAATAAAATACAAATCTATAAAGTATGTGCTGATGTAGCATCATTTATATAAATTGATTTATTATTTTAAAACGGTCAATTTGTTTGTATGGTTACATAAAACTATTTACAATTTTTTCTGAAAGATCGATTTTAAAACATTTGGAAACTGATCAACATGAAATTGTTGAATATAAATTCCAATTCAAAAAGTAATATGTTTTCTTTCAGTATGGCCTTTATAAAAAATTGATTGACATCTTGTGAGTAGGAAAACATTATTCTATCCATAACATGTTAACAACCTTGGTTTCTTCAGACATTCAACATCTCATTCAACACCTCCCATGATGTCAACTTCACCCCCTCATTGGACGGTGACTCAGTCGTCATCACTCCCTCATTGGACGATACCTCTCCCGTCTATATCAACCTCCATTGGGACGCTACTGTCTTTTTCTTCAACCCGCCATTTGACGATGATTCTGCCGTCTTCATCAGCCCCTCATCGGAGGACACTACTGCCGTTTTCATCCCCCCTTCATGGGAATAGCTTTCTGTTGTCCTCATCAACCCCTCATTGGACGACTCTTCAGTAGTCTTCATCAACTTGCCATTTGACGATGATTCTGGCGTCTTCATCAGCCCCACATCGGAGGACACTACTGCCGTTTTAATTCCCCCTTCATGGGAAAATTATCTGTTGTCCTCATCAACCCCTCATTTGACGACTCTTCAGTAGTCTTCATCAACCCCCCATTGGACGATGATTCTGCCGTCTTCATCAGCCCCTCATCGGAGGACACTACTGCCGTTTTCATCCCCCCCTTCATGGGACAAATCTTCTCTTGTCCTCATCAATCCCTCATTGGACGACTCTTCAGTAGCTCTCATCAACCCCCCATTTGACGATGCTTATACCGTCTATATCAGCCCCTCATCGGACGACACTACTGTCGTTTTCACCCCCCCTGCTTCATGGGACAAATATCCTGTTGTCCTCATCAACCCCTCATTGGACGACTCTTCAGTAGTCTTCATCAACCCCATTTGACGATGCTTATACCGTCTATATCAGCCCCTCATCGGACGACAATACTGTCGTTTTCACCCCCCCTGCTTCATGGGACAAATATCCTATTGTCCTCATCAACCCCTCATTGGACGACTCTTCAGTAGTCTTCATCAACCCCCCATTTGACGATGCTTATACCGTCTATATCAGCCCCTCATCGGAGGACAATACTGTCGTTTTCACCCCCCCCTGCTTCATGGGACAAATATCCTGTTGTCCTCATCAACCCCTCATTGGACGACTCTTCAGTAGTCTTCATCAACCAACCATATGACGATGCTTATACCGTCTATATCAGCCCCTCATCGGACGACAATACTGTCGTTTTCACCACCCCCCCTGCTTCATGGGACGAATATACTGTTGTCCTCATCAACCCCTCATTGGACGACTCTTCAGTAGTCTTCATCAACCCCCCATTTGACGATGCTTATACCGTCTATATCAGCCCCTCATCGTACGACAATACTGTCGTTTTAACCCCCCTGCTTCATGGGACAAATATCCTGTTGTCCTCATAAACCCCTCATTGGACGACTCTTCAGTAGTCTTCATCAACCCCCCATTTGACGATGCTTATACCGTCTATATCAGCCCCTCATCGGACGACAATACTGTCGTTTTCCCCCCCCCTGCTTCATGGGACAAATATCCTGTTGTCCTCATCAACCCTCATTGGACGACTCTTCAGTAGTCTTCATCAACCCCCCATTTGACGATGCTTATACCGTCTATATCAGCCCCTCATCGGACGACAATACTGTCGTTTTCACCCACCCTGCTTCATGGGACAAATATCCTGTTGTCCTCATCAACCCCTCATTGGACGACTTCAGTAGTCTTCATCAACCCCCCATTTGACGATGCTTATACCGTCTATATCAGCCCCTCATCGGACGACAATACTGTCGTTTTCACCCCCCCCTGCTTCATGGGACAAATATCCTGTTGTCCTCATCAACCCCTCATTGGACGACTCTGCAGTAGTCTTCATCAACCAACCATTTGACGATGCTTATACCGTCTATATCAGCCCCTCATCGGACGACAATACTGTCGTTTTCACCCCCCCTGCTTCATGGGACATATATCCTGTTGTCCTCATCAACCCATCATTGGACGACTCTTCAGTAGTCTTCATCAACCCCCCATTTGACGATGCTTATACCGTCTATATCAGCCCCTCATCGGAAGACAATACTGTCGTTTTCACCCCTCCATGCTTCATGGGACAAATATCCTGTTGTCCTCATCAACCCCTCATTGGACGACTCTTCAGTAGTCTTCATCAACCAACCATTTGACGATGCTTATACCGTCTATATCAGCCCCTCATCGGAGGACAATACTGTCGTTTTCACCCCCCCCGCTTCATGGGACAAATATCCTGTTGTCCTCATCAACCCTCATTGGACGACTCTTCAGTAGTCTTCATCAACCAACCATTTGACGATGCTTATACCGTCTATATCAGCCCCTCATCGGACGACAATACTGTCGTTTTCACACCCCCCCGGCTTCATGGGACATATATCCTGTTGTCCTCATCAACCCCTCCTTCGACGACTCTTCAGTAGTCTTCATCAACCCCCCATTTGACGATGCTTATACCGTCTATATCAGCCCCTCATCGGACGACAATACTGTCGTTTTCACCCCCCCTGCTTCATGGGACAATTATCCTGTTGTCCTCATCAACCCCTCATTGGACGACTCTTCAGTAGTCTTCATCAACCCCCCATTTGACGATGCTTATACCGTCTATATCAGCCCCTCATCGGACGACAATACTGTCGTTTTCACCCCCCCTGCTTCATGGGACAAACATCCTGTTGTCCTCATCAACGTAGTTCTCGTCGGAAGCGTCTACACATTTGTCATTTTTGTCGTCGTTGTCGTGGTCGTCGTCGTTGTCGCTGTCGTCGTCGTCGTCGTCGTCAACAAGTCTCACTCCTCCTCCACATCCTCCCAGTCAGCGTCGTCGCCGTCGTCGTCGTCATCTGCAAATAGCAAGAAACACATGTGTGGGTATATATATTTATTATATAAACACATCACTAAAGATATTAAGATTTCAGAAGAAATGTTTTTATACTTTTTACTCTCGGCAGACAACGCGTTAATATTCCAGGAAACAGAAGATGATTAACAGTATACATTTAAATCTTAAATCATTTAATGATTTACAGTATGCATTTAACCACTTAAATCATGTTTATGTTAAAAATACGATGTTGAAATTTCGAAGGAAGAACAAAAGTGAAGGCATTTTGGGGAAAACATCTAATACGATTCAAAATAATTTTGGATAAAATATATTTGGAGCATGTTTCCAGTTTCAGCTATTTAGGTTGTCAAGTTCATCAAGATATCAGTAAAGACATGCACATTCAACTGGCAAGTTTCCAAAGAATTTGTGGTAATATACATAATACATTAAAACATAAGATAAGGCCAGGTACAAGAATAAATTTTGATTGGACTATGGCTTTTCGAATTCTTCCGTACGGCAGCGTGAGTTGGGTACTAACAAAAATAACCCTAAGTAAAATACACGCCACTGAAATAAAGTTTCTGAGAACGCTAGGCTGCACGAAAGAAGATCATATTCGTAACGAGAGGATTAGGGAAAAACTACTTGCCGAAGCAAAATAACAAAATACCGAAAAAACTGGTGTGAACATAGGTAAAGGACTACCTAAATTATCATTATTTACCAACCGTATGGAAGAAGAGACGTGAGCAGACCCACAAAACGATGGAAGGAAAAATTGTGAAGACGGAACAGTCTTAAGATTAGTCCATGAAGTGCAGAAAAAGAGGAAGATTTTTCTCTTTTAAATAAATATTAATAAATTATAAATTCCGATTCGCAGAAAAAATGTTTGTTATTATTAATATTATTATTATTATTATTATTATTATTATTATTATTATTATTATTATTATTATTATTATTATTGAATAAGGATACTTTAAAAATTATTAACTAATAAAATACAATAAAAATCAATTTCTCAAT
>BLKR01007970.1:0-28427 GCA_011170035.1 Teleogryllus occipitalis
AAGTCTTTTTTTATCAAATATTCATTATTGATTTATGAATAACAAAGGAACAGTAAAATTTTACCCTTAAAAGTTCAGGAAAAATTCGCAAATTTCCAATGACAGACGGCTACAAAAGTATTAAAACAATTGAATTCTACCTTCTATTTCAAGGGACATTGTTGTTTTTTTTTCTGATTATCTGGGTCAAATATTAGTGAAAGAAAAATGCTTATTTAACATTAACGAAATGTCAGAATAATTTATTCTCTTTAAGATTTATATAAAGATTCATTTATTATAAAATAACAAACATTATTTCATCAAATTTCTAAAGTGTTTTTTAGTTATTGTTAACCACGTTATTGACTCAATATATTTGTATTACGTCCGTTACCATATCACATAGATTTATTTTTTATTGTTTTGTAAATGCCAATAAGAATTTCACATAATCCTCCCTACAAAAGCATTAAAACATTTTTACCACAGGGATCAAAGCCACAGGGAGCAAAGAACAATAAGTTATTGGGAGTTTGCAGCCCCTTCATCCCATCAAAGAACCATATTCAGAATCGTTGCCGCAAAATCGTCAGGTAAGTGACGTCCTCCTGGATCCTTCCCACTCGTCAACGAGTCTTCCGCAGAAGAATGATATTTTGCGGTCGCGCATTTCCAAGTGACCTGGTCGCAGCTCCCTGCCGCAAGCTATCAACAGGGGAAAGACGCAAGAAACTTCGCATCTGAAGGGCGGCCACCGCAGTGGCCTGCTCCCCCTGCAGGCTCCTATATCTGTCTCCCTCTTGTGTATTCCCCTTTGACAATACAAATGAACTACAAAGCATGTATTGATGCGGTAACCACGAATGTGATTAGCTTCTACTTCGGGGCCCAAAAGCATTAGATCAGTAATTTTGCCATAACACAGTTTTAAAGCTTTTGCATGAAATTTGATTGGGTTTTACTTCCTGAAACAAAAGCATTTACTTGACCATTTTTCTGCATTTGGCTAACTCATTTTTGAAGAAAAATCAACAGTTCATGAAAGAATATAGTTGGAACTAGACTGAACTATTTTATTATCAAATGACAAGTAAGAGAAAATCTCCGTATTTTCGTTTTACAAGTAAGTGAAAATCTCCGCTTTTCAGTAATTATGAGTTTGACAATATTGATTTTCTTAATACAATAGTTTTATTTTCATTGCTCGTTACTCACGTAATTTACCTGTAGATTAAAATGTATGGCTTTTTACATAAGAATGCTGTAAAAAAGACAAAAAATCGATTAAATTCCTAATATATTATGTTAATCTTATTGGCTCCCCTTTCGTTGCCTTATTGTCTCACTGCCTTTATCAGCTACGATTTTTTTATCATTTTCAAGGCTCATTTAACATTAGTTTTCGTCATTATTACGGTTCTTGCATCCATATACCATAAAGTAGCATTCATTATTCTTTCTTGTGAGTATATAATTGAAAATTTTTGTAACCTCTGCTTGATTTGCACAATCCACCGTACTTGAGACTTAATATTACTTACGACCCTTTGCTGTTATATTTGTATTTCAACTTCCATTGCGCTATCTTGAAATGAGGCTCTCAGTTGCAACCTTAACTTTACAGGTGTCTATACCTTCCTACGAATGAAGCGGATATTCAGCGATAATAGACATTACTCCGTGTGTGACGGAGAATTTTATCCACATTTATGGATTCCCAATTTCGGGCAATACATATTTACCATTGCAGTTATTGATCATCGCGTCACATGATCAACATTTATACATATCTTACACATATAGCTGAGTATACTAAAGTGTACTGCACTGAGTATACTTAAGTGCATTTCATTTAGTACATGAAGTGACTGGTCTCAACCCCAGCAATCTTTTTTTTTCTGAAAGTGAATAATTAGTACTTAACATTGAACCTATTTATCATCTCTGGCTTTTTAAAACTTGGCGGAAAGCAATTTTTTTATATTAAAATTTGAACTGAACTCATCAGTCAAAATTTGTGAAATCTCGAGTTTTGAAACAAGCTGTCTCAAGTTGTGTGTAATAATATGTTGTCAATTTCAAATGCAAGTTTCTTTCTCGATTCAAATATTTTAGACACATATTTGAGTTTTCTGTCCACTCCGCATTTCCGGTGCGTATTACCGTAGACAATTCAACTGGACGTTTAATTAGAGAGCTAAAATAAGCTCTCATTAATTTATTGCTAAAACGAGATGAGATCAAGAAACACTTTCTTACTTTCAATAAAGCAAAGAGACAGTGTTAAAATATATCTGGTAATATTAGGTGTATTCGTAATGACTATTCCTCTCGTAAAATTCAAACTAACAGCGTTTAACTCTAATAATAAAATGTTCCAATTAGGGCGGTGAATCTCAGAAAAATTTATCACTTTCTCTAGCCAATTTTTCTTATCGCCCCTCCTTATTGGCCAATAATAAGCTGTGAGTTACCTATCTTGGGAGGCGGCATGTATTGGTCGCTATATTGACGTGCAATAAACCGCCTTCGTATTATAATATAACCTCTTTGATTTTAACAACCTTTTAGTTATTTTCAGTATTTAGCGCATTTTGGAACTCCGTTCGACGTGATTTCATTCGTGGAATATTCTCTATTAAATACCACTCGTGCTTTGGAAATTCTCAGATCTATCCCTTCTCTTCGCTTCGTGAGCCGGGGATTTCTTGACGATTTCCAAAGCACTCGTGGTATTATAATAATACTTCTGCCTTAATGCAAATAAAAATACTGTTTAACACAATGTGCTTATGCTTAGTTAATATAAGAGATATACTGGTAAATTGAATTGTCTGTATCAAGTATAATATTATGGATGTAAATAAGTAAGGGCATATTTCCTTAAGTCAAATATAAAGTAAAATGGTATCAGGTATAAAATTTTATAATCAATTTCTTCATGAGATCTCCATAGATTTTTCGAATATGTACTTTTTCCCAAATTCTGTTGCCAACAATATAATTTCACAACAATTTTAGTATTATTTTAATTGGTGACCAGCCTTGTACTTCCACATTTCAAAATTAATTATTATAGAGGATTCAACGGAGATTCCTACCATCAAAACTTCATCTGTTTTACACCAGCGTAACCATAAAAACTGACAATACATCACCCCCCACTCCCCCAATCTTTTCCAACCAGGATCCCTCTTCACCACACTGTCAACAAAGTTAGAGCGTCCACACCATTCGGGCCTAACAGCTGCTGACACCGTCGAACAGTAGACGGAGCCACAAGCAGAACGATAATCCGTCGTGTCCTCTGCACAAAAGGACGCACTGCTCCCCCCCCCCGCGCAACGCCACGACTGCCGCGAACAGGAAAAAACAAACAAGCGGGCTGCGTTCCATTGTGGCCGGGCGGGTCCTTCCGCTTCATCTGGCTCTCATGGGCTGCTTCACAGCAATGCACCGCGTCGAGCCGCCCCGCGCTAATTAGACTGTGTAATCCCGCGCAAGGCTCTGTCCTTCGCGCCCTTAGGGCTGGAAACAATTTAACCTCGTTTCCTGCCGGTTGCTCCGCCCTCCGCGTTGCGCCGTCGTTACAAAAGGAGGCGGGCCGAAGGAGAGACGCGAGTGAGTGCGAGCGTGTTTGGTGGAGGGAGTGGAGAGGGAGGGGCGCACTTCGTCGTTTTCTTCGCGCGAAATTTCTCGCGCCGCTGCGCCGCGCGCTCGTCTTTTGTCGCGCGTGGCGGCGGCGGTGGAGACGCTCGCGTGCCGCGCTGCTTGTGTTATCGGTCGGCGGGGCAGAGCAGCTGTCGATTGGCCCGCGAGTGCCCCGTTAGCCGTGACAATTGTAACGATCCCAGGCGCCGACAAACGGGGTGAAATTCCCTTTAACCGTTAGATCTGGAGCGAGTTTTGTGACGGCTTAGGGTACAAATACTTTGTGACATATCGGCCGTGGGAATCTTTACCTGTGTGTTGACAGCGGTTCGGTGTTAAAGGGTGTTCTTCCTTTTGTGAAAATGTTTGGAGCGCGCACTAGAATAGACTTTTGTGGGTGACGACTGATTTGAAGTAAATTATGTTGTTAGTTCATTTTCGAAATAATTTAATCACTCTGAAAACTCACACTAAACGGAGAGAAACAATTACTGTTCTCTAATACGCTGAATTTACGTGAAGAGACAAAGAAGAATAATGGAAATTCAAGTATTAATGTTTTTCTTAATCTCAGTGTTTCGTACAAGTGATTTTCATACTTTCATGTAAATAGATGGGATTGAGTTGTAGGGATAAACATAACTTTTAGGTATTATCTTAAAAAGCATGCATGAAATACAGCTTTGTTCAAATACTGTTTGTGTTATATTTAGAAACTAAAGAGAAAGTGTGTATGATAAATTAGTTCAAGGGAACGTTTCGTAACATCTTTAACTGTATTTGAAAGAAATTGACTGAGAATTATAGAAAAGACCGGCCACGATTTGACCACGACTAAACGTAGCATTATCAGGAAGTTGAAAACTTTCTTCCTTTTTCTGCCCTCCCAGGCTAAGCAATTCTCGCAGGTTTTCAACTGCGTTCGTAAAGTTTCTCTAAAAAAATTATTGCATAAAATGTTATTTATTTAAGAACACTAATTTCATACTACCATATGTTTTCAATGTAGTGAGTATTAATTCGTAAAAATAACAGATAATATAGCACATTTTTTCATTCTTCTATTGAACATTTTCCATTGAACTATAGTATTACATATTGCATATGTAATACTATAGTTCATGAACCCTGAATATGAAAGTTTTTGAAATTTGTGTTCAATAAAAGAATGTGTGTACTAAAAGATTTCTTCTATTGTAGTTTCGACTCTCTCTTTTACTTTCTCTTCATATATATCTATGCCAACCGGGCAAAATTCGGACCGTCTAAGGCTGGTTCGAATGGTTTTTTGCCCGGCTGGCTTCCCAAAATTAAGTTTTCTATAATAAAAGATTACCACAATAATAATTTATTAACAATATTTAAAGAGTGCGCAGATGTCTCCAAAATGGCATTTTTGGGCTTTTTTCATTATATCTCGTATATATATGAATTTATCGTTTGGAAATTAAAGTTATTTTGATATGTTGTCACCAGATAACGGCTTTTTAATAGTATAATGTTAAAAAGTAGTCATACTATTTTGTAAATTAGACATTTTTACTAAAATACCCGATTTTATGGTTTTTGTGTTTTACAATGACAAAAACACGATTTTCTCAAAAAAAAATTTTTCCTTTATTTTTCCTTTCTAATAATTTTTAAGAATATCCTATAAGTTTCGTTTTGAGATTGTTAGTATCCGATGTGTCCCTAGGTTCATCGTACTGACGTACATCGGGACATACAATAATATGTACGTGGCGACAATGTAAGGATAGTGAAAAAATCTATAACAGAATAAATATGTTATTTTTCATGGAGAGAATATCACAATAACATTTATTGAACAAAACTTTCTTTAACCTAGATTATATCAAATAGTGTGTAATGGAAAAGATTGGACACCCTTAATAACCCCAATAGACACCCCTAATAACAACCAAAGAGAGATTGGTTCTGGTGCTTATGTTCTGTTTTCTATGTCAACTTCACAAGATATAACAAAGTCAAGATATAACAGAAAGGACTTCACCCTGGATTATAACTTGTAAAGGAAACAAAAAAAAATGTTGCCTTGAGAACAGCAGATCACAAGTGGGTCAGAGACCTTAACTTTTATGTCCTCCATGTCAACTTAGAACCTTTACCAATTTTGAATGAGTCAATCGTTATATGTAAATTTTTTAAAGATATTGCACAATAAATTGTTCAGATTTGTCCTTTTTTTTCAACTGATCTATTGCTGATAAAAGAATTGACATACGATCTTTAACAACAGTCGAAACTGCAACATTAATTGTTTCTGCCGGTGGTTGAGGCCTCTTGTTTTCCTTTGCTTCGTGGCATGGCCAGATCGCAACCTAAAACCGAATGAATTTAATTTAATACTACACTTATGTACCTAGGGCCGTTCCTGGGTACATCAACAGTCACTGTCCCTAGGTACAACAGTCTACAATCATAAATGAACATTACTAATTGTAGGTTATCTGTAGGAGAGTAGTATACGTACACCTTGAATTAACTCCATTGTATGCTAGCAAGTGTAGGTCTACTTCAATTTTCGTAAAGTATAGTAGTTATTATAAAATTGACAAAAGAGAAATACAGAAACCTTTTCTTTTCACTCATCAAATCTTTTGAACTCTCATAAAATCAGGAAACAGCTCACACTACAAAATTGTTCACTTGAAAAAACACAAATTGCAAAAGAAATGTAGGGAAAATAACAATCCGAAATTTCTCTCTCAGACTCCTCAAAAATATGCTTTGTCTCTAGGTTCATCTGTCCCTAGTTACGACAGTACTACTATAAATTTATTTATTTATCCCAAGTCCATCAACCTTCCCCATTATTTATTAGAAATTTACTGTGTCAATGAGCTTCCCCTCCAGTCACATCAATCTTAGTGGTGCTTAAGAGTAATTTGAGACTCTTAATTCTCTTTCAAACATTTCGAAATGAAATGTTTTTCTTAGAATCTTTTTTCGATATTTTCAATTATTTTTTCGACCATCTTCATATGTAAACCTCAATGTGTTGGTATGATCACATGCTAGCATCTTTTATGCTAACCATCTAATTTGTTACTAAAAGTGATTGTCGGTCGTCATGCAGTGGTAAAGTGGATTTGTAGTAGTTCATTTAATAGGGAATTAATTTTAATATCAAATGGCTCATTTTTAAATGCCAGTTTTCCTCGACGTGTAGGTTATGGTTACATTCGGCTCTTATCCTACCACTCATCTACATACTCATTTTGGTCTTCTCTGCATATATATGACATTTTTATAATTAGTTGAAAATTCATATCCCATTGTACTGTGAGCAAGAAAATGATAACTGCTATTTCGATTTTGAAAAAGACTGAAAAAGAAATTGCTGTTTGGTGGTGGAATTGTATGTGTAAATAATCCTGCAAATTCTTAAAAATATTTAGAATTGGTTACAAGTACGTACTCGTATATCTTAATACGCACCACACATTAGCGAAGTGGATGAATGAGTCTGAAGTACGAGGTGCATCCAAAAGGTAGGTTTTCCTTGATCGTCAACTAAAGGAAAACCCAATTTCATGAAAAACTAGTGGTGCTACAACAGCACATACTTTCTCACAATATTGTTAATGACTACGTAATATTATAATATGACAATTTCTTTCTTACACTTCAAGTACCACTTAAAAAATTCTTAAACAAACGAAGCGTGAAAATACATATATTTTTTAATTCATTTCTTTACACGAAAACAGCTGTCTGTCATTGAATTCAGTGTATTCACGTTTAATATATAAGTACCAGCGATGCGCGATGCGTATTTTAGCTGTAAATAAAGTTATTAGTTCATATTAACGCGAACGTAAGGTGGCCTTGTATTTTCATAATTGTAGGAGAACGCCGACAATTTTTTAATTTTTTAAATGTTCGAAATATCAGGCATTTTAACGAACATGAGACCTGCACCATTCTTCTAAGCGTCCTTTATACTATCTAAGATGTCAATTTAATTAAAATATATTGGGACGTTTTTAAGAAAAAATGGTTAAAATAAAATAAAAATTACCTATATTTGACACAAAATTTAGCACAAAGTACTAATGTTTTTGAAAAATTGAACATGACAGTATTTTGAGATCTGTCATTCCCTAGACACAGACGAACTTATCGAATCCTAACATTACCGATGAAGAAACTCAAAGCCCACTAATGATTGTTTGTTTTTTAGGTTTCAATTTTTTTGGAAGATTCAAATCATTTATATTGTTTATAATATGGCTTTTGTTCAAATTATGATATGTTGCAAACATTTTTTCCAAAATGAAATATTAAAAGTACATTTTAAAAACATTTGTAGTAATTTAAATCTTAGTTTAATGTAGTTATAAGTCTTAGTACATTGATATGAAAATTCATCGCCTTTTTTGACCTAAAAATGTAATAGATTTTTTAATACACATACTGTATATATTATTAATTTTTAATACACATATTGTTGCGAAAAGTTTTTGCTTTCGTCAATATGTTATATATGTAAATATTGTATGTCAATATGCTCCTAGAGTAATTCAGGTGGACCCGACGAAATTTATGCCTGGATGAGATCTCTACAGTGGGTGCTGTTATTGGTGATTCAGTTCCTACTACATGCCGGAGTGTACCTCTTAAATAACGGTCTGCAAACTGCGAGCAATTCATATCGGAGAGAGCTATCTTGAAGAACGGGTTGCATAGTGTGAGCAAGATATGTCGGAAAGGAATATGTTAAAGAACGGCCAGCGTATTGGCAATAAATGTCAGAAAGTAATGCCTTTAAGAACGGACTGCTAACTATGAGCTGTACATTCATTTTATCCCTATCTCTATTCGGAGGTATTCGCAGCGAGCTGCTATTCCATTCCCATACGCAGATTAAACGCATACGCATCTTGAACGATCACCTATACCCATTTACATCCTGAGACTGGGAGAGGTAGCTCAGGACATCAACTGATGTTCCGCAGTGCCTTTGATCGAGAGGTCTTAGGTTTGAGACCCGACGGTGACAGAATTTTCGAGTCAAATTAGATAGCTAGCTCGAGTTCAGCAGCTGTTTGGAGAAGAATTTTAGCGGCCGGCTGCTCGGATCAGCAGTTTTCCGCGGTTTCAACGATCAATACCAGACGAATACCAGAACAGTACCTTAAAAAACAGCCACGAACCCCGCGCGATTTTTCCTTCCCCTTCCTTGTCCTATCCTCACCCCTTACACACACACAAAACTTGCACTAAACTATACACATACCTATAAACTATACACATACAATGGCTTTGTTAGTTGGCGCGCTCGGAATCATCAATGGAAAAACTCCATCATGGGGTTTGGCAATGAGCCAATACCGCATATTCTCCATGAAATTCTACGAATTGGCCTTTCCGTTTGTAGGCAAAGGACAGGTCATGGTTCGAAAATGGCGCTGAGGGTGTAGGAAGAAAATTAGATTTTTACAAGACTCGTTAACCGGGCAACAAGATAAGACTGTCCCCTACTCCCCGCAGCGACAAAAGGAATCCGTCTTCGCGCGTCCGCGCCTGAGGAACTAGATTAGCCAGCTCTTCAGGTCCGCCACGGAGAAAAGCGTGGCCGGGAGAGGGAGACGTGTCAGCAAATATTTGCGCTCTAATTGTGCCGTTGACAAAGCGAAGCGCGGGGCGCGAGCGTGTGCGCTCCGCCGGTCGCCGGGCGGGGCGTTAAAGGGGGTGCCGTGCCGGCGGCGCCTGCCCAGACAATGGGCCCGGGCGGCACGGCGCCTTCGACAGCGGCGGCCAAGAGAGCAGCAAGCAGCGCCCTCAACACCTGCCGGCTCTCAGTTTCTTGGATCGCCGCTCCCTTTTCGGCAGAAACGTCGAGGCTTTTTCATTCCATTTTCACTACGAGTTAGAAACTTGTGAGAAAGTTCTCGGGGTGCGTATGACGAGCTGTCTTGACTTGTAAGTAATTTCACTAGTGGTTTGAAACTTTTCGATAAGTTCACGAGTTGTGTAGCGATGAGCGGACTTATCTGAGAAGTTTCGAACTACGAGTGGAATTCGGTTAAGCTAGGAAAATCTCTCTGTACTGAGCCGAGTCAGGGCCTCATGGCAATGATATTAGCAAACACGTAGCTGGGAAACAAGTATAAGCGACAACACTTCTTGCATCTGTTATGATTGTAATGAGTGCGTATTTACGTTTTCTTTTATTACACGTTGCTACCAACATATTTTTTGTTGCAAGCAGCAAGGTGCCATTGCGGAGATATTTTCTGGCGCGCTGTATTTCACGAATAAAAGTCATAAAACGATTAAATAGTATGAAAATAATGTTTATCTGTTACATGTGTTTTTAACTTCTTTTAACATGCAACCCTGCAGGTTTGATAAGTGCACTTGTATCTACCTGTATGTTAAGAAATTTAACGTTCTTAAAAACGTAAACAACCATCGATTCATCGCAAGTCAAATGTTCGTTAAGAAAAACTATGACGATGTACAAATCAAATCATATTCAAACAAATCAAAAGTAATTAACCATGGTTGGGGGATACTTATTCTTAATTATAATATTGTTAATAGTACAATTAGAAAAATGTACATTAGATAATTTAAACTAATTTTCCTTACATTCCACCAAATGAAACTCTACCCCGGTAATCATATTTACTGACGATGTAAAGGTGTCGCCACTGGAAATTAACGCGCCAATTTCTTAACCGAACGTCATTTCTTTAGGTATCTTTGGGTTCAGAAGAATTATCTGCATCCATCTTTCTCGAACCACAGTATACGAATATTGTTTATATAGATATAACGCAAGCATACCCTACTCATACTGTACTTGGGTTTTTCTAACCTGGCATCTGAGGTTAGTGTCTCCAAGATGGAATATGACACGACTTTTATGTCTATCTCGGGCCTGCCGCAAGATATCGCATGATCGCGACCGTATCAAGCAGTGATGCAGATCAAGCGACTCTAGCGGCACGACCAAGAAAGACGCAAAAGGCCGTGCAATATACCATCTCTGAGATACTACCCTCAGATGCCTCGTTAGAAAAACCCAAGTATAACGTGCCGCAGGAACAGAATTCATGTGTTGACTTTTGTAGTAATGTATATTTTTGTACCCCCATCCCCCATATCCAGCAACCCAGGCCCAATTGATAGAGATGAATGGGATGGTCATGCGCGGTCGGTGTACCGTTTTTCTACAGTGGCACTTCCACATTCGCCTGGAAGAGAGAACAGAAACCACGAAACCATCGATCAGAGAATAATGGGCCGTGGATCTTTCAAGATCGATAAAAGGGTGATATTTTCTGAGGTTTCATACTGAGACTACAATTATTTAAAAGATTTAATTTGCCTGCTCTATTGCAAGTTAATTGTTTTTTAATTGATTATTAAAAACTAGTCTAAGGATTGTTTGATAGAACTGTCTGGTTCCTGTGTTGTATGAAACGTCTTGACGTAACGTTACTCACTCGCACTTCTACAGTTTTCTAATTACATTTCGGAATTGAGGCCACACATTTCAGAACGAAAGGCATCAACGTTTTCCTAAAGCAAATTGTTAACGCATATTGCTACTCTTCTTATGTACGTTTTTAAACTATTTTCCAAATATTTTCAATATTTATTACCGTCACAATTCCTACCTCGCTGCAAGTCTCATCAGTAAAAGTATTTGGTGCTACATGTAACCCAGAATTTGAGCATGCCATTTCACGATCTCGTACTTAACTGTGTTCTATCCTCCTACTTAACCAAAGTAAACACTTTTTTCTTAGTTACGGATATATCTCAACGCTAGTCTAATGTGTAACTGTAGACATATGAATACTTTCTTATTTTGGTTTACCTTCTTTCTCTAAAGTATTTTTTGTCAATAATTAGATTCATATTTCGTCAGTACGCAACACAGTAAAATGTGTATAGCTCAAAGCATTTTGTTCATAGCATCATACTGTTTTCAATGAACCACAGAACATGCCTTTACATGAATCAATATCACGGAACCAAGGTAACCAAACACTTTTTGTACAGTGTAATCCTGCAGGCCATTCATTCATTGTAGAATGAACTCCAACGATCCGTATTTTTTGCCAAAGTAAACATTCTTAACAAAACCATTTGGGCGCCTGAGAGAGTGGTCCAGACAGCACTCCGGGACAAAATACAAATTCCGTTCTCGGATCACTGGCTTAAGTAGCTCTTTTCCTAATCCCAGAAGGGAGGTGTCGCTGCCCCATAGACAGCTCGTGCGTGCGTGTTTGCCCAAACTCTTCCAGAATCTTCCGCTTTGTCGCCGCGCTGTGGAGGCGCCGCCGCTGGAGTCTCCTTTGCCCTGGACAACGGGGGATGCGAGGGGCGGTGGGGGTGTTGACGTCGAAAACGAGATGAAGACGCCCGCCCCGCCGGATTAGCGGCGGTCCGCGCCAGAGGGAGTTCGGGCGGGGTTGAGGGGTGACCCTCGGCGCTGCAGCCCAGGTCGGGCTCTCGCCACTTGTGTCTCGGGAGAGCAAAACGCGGAGCTGCAAATGTAAACGAAGATAGTCGAGCAGGCCAGCGACCCAAGCGGAACTGTCGGGCCAGCCAATCGGGCTTTTATGACGCGAATTCGACATTTGTCAGACATTTTTAACGTTTAAAATTAGTATAATTGATCTGAAGAATTACAATTAATTAGCAGTATCATTTATATTTTTGTCGCATTTTTATAAATTGTTATCTTTTACACACTACTTGATTGAAGTAGAAAACATTTGGCCCTTTTTTAAGTGGTATTCCCAATATGCATATATAAACTCTCTAAAATACAAATAAATTAATATCATTGTTAATAAATATTAATGTATTAGAAACACAGGAATCAGAAAACGGACAATGGATCTTGAGAGGATTTATGCGAGAATACAAGAAAATAGAGAGCCAAACAGGAGGAAATAAAATGGAGACTTTCCTGAAACACATAAAGGACATGTACTCGCCAAATGATTTTTAAGGTGAGTATTAGCTAAAAATGCGTTGGTAATAATGCGTTGGACAGACTGAAGGGTGTTTTATGTTATGGCGAGGGTCGAAGATCCGAGCCTCGTTCTCAACTTGGACACGCGTAGCAAAGCGTCAGAATTCCGCGGAAAAAAATTCTGAGTCAATGAAGGAACTTCTGGTTCAAACTCCAAACCAATGTAAATGACATGTGTTTCAAGAGAGCATAAGCTCCCCAATCGCTGGAATCCGCTCGGCTGTCTTAGTATACGTTCGAGGCTCCCCATTTTGCTCTCCTGAGACACAAGTGCTCTCGCCTGGCATCTACATTCTCGCAGTGTATCGAGGTCATATGGGAACAGACATGTCGAGATGTCTCCTACAGTCTGTCATTTCGCTCCTTCTTTCTACTTCCTTTCTTCCTTTCTTCCTTCCTTCATCATCCCTCTCTCTGATTGTGGTACCGTAGAGAAAAGATTGTGTTTTCTAAATGGTGCGACAGGCCAAATCAGTTCAATAATGCCTTTTTTTACGTGGCGAGACTTAGGCATTAGCCATGCCCTTCCCTCCGACCACTAGCTTGACTGCTAGGTGGAATTCAGTCGTTGTCTGGAAGAGAATTCTAGTGGCCGGCTGCTATAATCGGTAATTTTCCGTGGTTTCTTCCGTTGTTTTCTAGGTATCTGTAGTGATCTCCCACCATCGGGACACTAGCCAGCGGGGTATCGGACAAGCTCCAAGCTCCCAGCCGTTCTCCCAGAATGTAGGGTAGAGTAGTGCATGTAAATCTGTGTGTAGGTAAGGGGTGGAGATGGGCATGGTCTAACCCTGCAGAAAATAATCCTCTTCTTTAGGAATGGTGCGGACTCCGCCTCATCCTTTCACTTTGCGAAGTCCGAACTGCGCCGAAAATAATCCCCTTACCAGGTAAATGGTTCGAACACCGCAAGCAGGAGCGGCACTCAGTCTTTCGTTCTCTTCCTGTGAGCATCGAGAAGAATAGAAAGAAATGGAATTTATTTACAGGCAGCACGGCAAGAAACGTCTCGTGCAAGGTGAATATAACTTGTATAGAGACACGGTGATGATTAACGGAGTGCGGTGGAGATGCGTATCCAAATTTTGCAAAAATCTTTTTAAGTGATGATGAAAAATCTGTTTTCTGAAGTGAAATTTCTCACAATCACAACGGCGACAACAAAATACCAAGACAAACGGTGAGCAATGCGCTGAAGAGGAAGGCTGAAGGGGATCCTACGGAAAGAACAATAAAAATTATTAGAAGTTATATTGGGCAGAAAGCAGATCTTTATGTGATTAGTTGCATAGAAACGATGTAAGTAGAATTGGAAAGAATATGTACTCGGCTCAAAGGAAATTCCTATCACCCTTGCCCTGATGCAAAGTTTCCCTGATGGGCGCTAATCCCCTACTTCTGCGCAGTTCGACTATTTTTTTGACTACCTGACTTTGTACCTGACAGCTTTCTGCGCCCATACCGGCGGAGATAGGACAAGGAAGAGGAAGGAAAGATCGCCTGTGCTCCGTGCCCCGTTTGTTAAGGTACTGCTCCGGCATTCGCCTGGTATTTTTCGGTATTACTTTCCCAGGTTGTTGAAAGCAGAACGAAAGAGGTTTTTTTCAGATAAAAGAAAAACTTTGAATAAACCGGAATACACAGTGTGTTCTTGAATTTTTGGTGATATCATAATTGTCTAAGGAGTTAATGACACCTAAAAGGTCTGGTGTCATCTAAAATGTTCCCCTTACTACCAGTAAAAGTCCCCCACTACCCCCTTATCCCCTTACAATTTGCCGTTTTTTGCTACTCTGTAGCGAGAATGTAAAAAAAATAGTTAAAAGTTTTTATAAAGTGAAAGAGTGGTAAGGGATGCAGGGGCGAACTAACAATATTGAAAGTTAGACTCTATTTGTCTTTAGCAGAAACCTTTAGCATTGGACCCTACAATATGAAATATGGCATTGTTTCTTTTGAGCCAATTTTAATCTTCTTCGAAGAAGAATACCGATTTAATTACAGTACGTTTTAAAAACACTTGGAATTGCGGGTTATAGTTTTTTTTATATATCCTGGAAGTATTTGACTTGGTAGTGAGTTCTGACACTATGTACGCGTTTCTCTTCAAAAGACATTTGTCTCTTTATTGCCCCTGGCCCTTGACTATTCTATATCGTAAATTGCATTCCTGAAGGCGTGACTTGAAATATATTGGCTTCGATATAGATTCAATGTTTTCGAGGGATTATATATGTTCAGAAACAGCTTCCTATTGCATTCGGCCCTTCAAAAGAAACCCTTACTCACCACGGTCAGTGGAAGCAGTTTCACAAGGATACGGGACGGGAAAATGTCTTAATAATGATTATTTTTTCAGTATATTTTATTAAAACAACCGGGAAGGAGCAGTGAAGGGCATAATAAACACATTACACGAAACCATTGTACTGGGTTAAAGTAATTTGAGAATGAGAGTCCGTTCTGAACTCTCGTTTGCAATTCCTTTTCTAAAGTCCATGATAGGCATCTCGCCGGCCGCAGGTAACCCCGCGGGACGTGTAATCGCATCAGCAGGCGCGGTGCCCTGCGCGTAACGATCCGCGCATCTGGGTCTCTCCGAGGCGCGTCCTGCCCTGCCCTGCCCTGGCGCACCGCGTGGCAAAGGCGGGCGGGGGAGAGAGCGAGGCTCGTCGTCGCCTCCTCAAAGACGCCGCCAGCGGGTGGGCGGGGAGGGGCGGGGCGGGGCGGTCCGGTCCGCGCGCACAACGGGGCGGCGGTGGCCATTGTCCGCGCACCGGGCGTTTCGCAATCGCTGGCCTCGTTAGGGTGTGATTAGGCGGCCACAAAGGGCCCCGGGGTCTCCAAGGAAGGGGGCGGAGGGCAGCGTTGCTCATTCGCCGCCCCCGCGGCGGCCCCGCGCGCCTCAAACGCGAAGCGCCCTTCAGCGGACGCCCCAACCCCCCAGCCGCGTCATTTCTTTCTTCTTATTCTTCAATTTCCCTCCTCCAGTTGCCCCGGAGAGGTGGGAATTTATTCATTAGGAGTACATAATTTTCTGCAGCCGTTTTGGCATTTGCAGAATCGTAAGGGTCTCTTAAAAATAACTAATTTGTAACTAACTTGCATCTATTCTATAAGTATTGACAGGAAGCCACTTTGGGCTCAACATATACATTTTGATTTTTATTGTTTTTCAAACGTTCACTGGTTTAGGATCTTCGTTCTTCTTTTTTCTCAGTCACTCTCTCATTCATTCTTGAACTATATTTACCAAGATTGAATTGGCTCTGTTACATCTCGTCCGGAGTAATTGAAGCCAATAGATAGATAGCTATTTTACGTCAGATTCTCAACCGCAACTCTTTTTTAAAAATTCATTCAGTTTTAACCATTTACAAATCCATTCTTCGTCCTATATTAACTTAAACATGCCCTATATGGATTTCAGCTGCCCCGACCACATTACATAAGATAATTTTCTGTCAAAATCTTAAGAATAACAACAAATTCCCCCTGGTTTGTCAGCAATATGACACTACACAACGATCTTGCAATGGAACCGATTACTTTCTTTATTAAGAAACTGGCATATAATTTCTTTAATAATTTAAATTATGTACAAGGAGCAGCGAGTTACGAAATAGGAACTGATTAACCCCCACTCGCCCGCCTAAGAAACAGACTCCCATTTCACATTGTCCTTCAATACCTTTTCTACATTAGATAAGGCAAGGACATTTCTGGCATTTACCTGTCTCTCTCATGTATTTCCTTTCCCAACCCTCCCTTGGTTGAAGATACAACCTAATTAATAAACTATCAGGGAGGTGACAAGAAGTTACCCCTTGACTCTTTGCTGGTACCATGTTGCTTGGTCAATCAACTGAAGAGTCTCACGGTTGAACGTTGTCTCTCAATGTAAAATAAAATGTAATAAAAAATACAACCTATATTTATAAACACATTCAATCACACAGACACACAACACTACACGGCACTATTTACACCATTGTGATAAGCCAATAATCCTTGGTGTCATAACGCTGTGCAGATGGACACGGCCCCAAAAGCATTATATGAAAATGGTTTGAAGTGGGCATTGGATGGCCCTGATCTTTTAAAAGACGCAAGGGACCGCTCTCTAGGAAGTTATTGAAGGGAACACACGTAAGCGGTTGGTGAAGTACGAATGGATTTTCAGAATAGGGTGGGTATTATGTAAATGACAGTGAAGCGGGAATTTATGATTAAGTTTCAGGTTTGAGAGCTTGTTATTGTTTAAGTAGTATTAAATTGGAATTGGAATTTTTATTAATGTGGTAGTTGGAGTTTCGTAAAAATAGACTCCGTCTCTCGAGGGGATGTACATTAGGGTAGCTCCGTAAATGGAAATTTTCAATAGTTGAATATGGTCAGTCGCGAGTAGGTGTTTCATACGAAACGCAGATAGGAAAAGTCGCGACCGCGTATAAATTTGTGGTAATATTAAGTCCTAGTAATAGCAAATAGTAAAAGCAAATAGAATTGCAACATTTTGAAAATTTTTGAACCTCTTCCTGCAATTAAATTTTTCAGCACAGGTTTTTTATTCAAACAAATTTTTTCTACTCAATTAGTTCTTTCATTAATGTGAAAAACATTTTTTTTGCAAATATTGTTCTCACATAATTTTGAGTAAAACCAAGGCAATATTAAAAACAATATATTCTTAAAAACCGATCCGTTTTTTTTTTAATTTTTTCCACGGATATAAGAAGGGATGGTTAAAAAATGGTGCGGGTGTTATTTTCGTTGAATTCTCTAAGTTATCGAAAATTGCATATGCTGTAACAAAATTCTGAAGTATGTGCTGCTGTAGTACTATTAGTTTATTTCAGTGAAATATTTTCATTATTACATATTACCAATGTATTTTAAAGTCATTTTGTGTTATGTAATTTTAATTTGGGGATAATGAAAAGCACTTATTAAAGAAAATAGCGAATTTTCCTATTGTGTAATTTCAAGGTAATTCTATAAGAAGCAAAAACGAAAGAAGTTAATGAAAGAATTATTTGCGCGTAAAACATAACGGAGAAAATACAGTTGAAACCTGTCGTAAGACAGATCTGCAAATCATCTACAAAAACGAAATTATGTTGTGCAAACACAGAAGGGAACATAAGCCATACTTCATACAAAAGAAATTAAAACTAATGGTGTTATAACAGCACGTACTTTCTCCCCCATATTTACACGAAAAGTACAAAATTTTTCGAAAAAGTGATGTGACCTTATTTCAAAATCTATTTTAAGGAACATATTTCATTAAGAAACATTTCATAAGAGGTGCTTTAGAATGGCACAGACTTTCTCATACCAAATTTTTCTAATTTCCTTGGTGTTGCCTGGCTTTAAGGTCTTGCATTATTCTCTGGCCAGCTACCATCTATTAGCCCAAAGTACATTTTTTTGACAATTTCTCAACATTTTGCTTTCCTAGTTGTACAACCGAATTATTACTTCAAGAATATTGAAGAAGATTAGAAACTCGTTTTAAATAGAAGTTTTCATTGAGAAATTCGTAGTCGTTTTTGAGAAAATGGTGATTAAGTGAATGCGAAATTTGAAGCTCTTTTTCTCGGAAATCTTTTAAGTTTTTGAAAAAGTTAAGATAAAGTCATTTAAAGCACTTCTACTCACAAATGTAATAATGCATACGAATTGATGAAAATGTCAATATTAGTGGCGTGAGAGGTATTTAAAAAAATACATTTGTGTAATTTTTGAAAATACAAAAGAATATCCCAAAATTAACTTTACGTCATATAAAAGAGTGAAATTAGCACTATCCATTAGAAAAATTGGAAGAAAAAATTTGGAGCCATTTTTAAGAAAATGAAGTTTATGTGGTTCTGAAAACTTAACTGAATTATATCGCACCCCTAATGCAACAGGGCCACAACTCCAAAATGCCTCATTTCCCTAGAGAGCCTTTAAATACAGGGGATTGAATGTTAATTGCATTGCTATTACTTGGCTATTTATGAAATTAAAAAAATAGCATTGTTGCATATCACGTAATGGGAAACGAGGAATCTAACAATGGTTATATCTCAATTTTTGGAGATGTGGCCCTCTTGTATTAGGGGAGCGACTTTACTTTCTCTGTACTTTGTAAGCGGTAGCGAGAAAGTAAAAAAAAATAATTTGATGAAGGTGAGCAGGGCAACACATTTAATGCATCACTGACTAATAAAATGACAAATTCAGAAGAGCAGAAATGTCCATTCTACTCAATGTGGGCCCTGCTGTACAGTTTTTTATGAATACTTGCCCCTTAAAAAATTGCAACATTTCGCTTCCTGCTCGTTTACGTGAGGCAACGCATCGGCCTGGCTTTGAGAAACTTCAAAGGAAACGTCCCCCAGGTCATTGGCGACGAAGTGCATTTGACACAGTTCGGGAGACGTTGAAAACCGCACGCTGGACACGTGAACCCGCCGCGCCGTCCGCGCCGAATGGCCGTGAGGTTTCCTTTGCAGCGGGGCTAATGACAAGAGCCGCCGACCGGGCGCGATGCCGCGCCGCGCGGTGCGTCTGTGCGATGCGTATCCGAGGCTCACGGCCCGCGCGGCGCGCCAACACTCGCCACGGCTCCGGTTGCGTCTGCGGCCGATCCCGGATCGCGTCTCCCAAAGCTCCGCCCCGCCCCCGCGCGCTACCTGCGCCCCCTGCCCCCTACCCCAGCGACGCACAGTGGGCGAGGGAGCCCCCCCCCCCGACCCGGCCCTATCACAACTGTTGCCACTGCGGCCTCTCTCACTGGGAAGGCCCAAAGGCTACGAGCTGCAAAGCTGGGTCGAATTCAGTCGTTTCCTGGAGCAGAATACTAGCAGTCGGATGCTCAGATCGATAATACGCAGGGCTCCTATTCTGATGATCTAAAAATCCTTTGAAAATAACGTATAAAATGACTTAAAAATAATGGTAAAGTGATCTTTAATTTAATTTCTCGAAACTTTGTAAGAAATTTATTATTTATTCAATGAATTTTACAATATATTTATATAAATAAAATATATTTATATAAAATTATATTTAATGTAGTCTTTATTTTATGAGCAAATGCTACCCTTAGCTCCGATCTTCCAACTGTCAGTTTTGAAATATCGAGGAGTTAACGAAGATCAGTGCAATTTTGAGAGATCGAAAGTCTACTGCAGAAGTGAATTTCGTCATGAACTGCTGATACAATAAAAAACTTTCTTTTAGTGTGTCATTGTACCTTCGTGAAACATTTACTAACAAACCACAGGAAAAGGAAAAAAATGCGTAAAAATGACAAACATGACGCACAAGACTAAAAAATGACATGAAATTGAAAAATGGCAAACAATGACAGAAGATGACCTAATAACTGTACATTTCTATCACCTATATGTCGTGATAAACATTCATGTACAAGTTACCAATAAAAAGATGACATGTCATCAGAATCCGAGCCCTGAATGTATTGGTTTTGTCGTTTAATATCAGGTGAATACTCGGACGTTCGCTAACAAACGAAGCACGGAGCGCGCGACTTTTCCTTCTTCATTCTTGACCTTTCCTCTCCACTCACACACCCACACACACAAGCAACTCAGTCTTTCATGCACTGCACTACCAGCCATGATGGGAAAGTCGGACTTGAGAACTTGTCTTGACAGGGGCTCTGCCCAACAGCAGCAGATATGGGAAGAGGGGAAGCTTCAGCAAACACACACGTCGCCACGAGTAGATCTCGTATTCCAGTAGAAGAGAAACACCGCCATTTCTCGGGATACAATAGACACTACCACCATTACTCTGGTAAGGGTACCAGAGTAATGGTAATAATAATTGACGCGCACCCGTGCACAAAATAATCAATCAATCAACCAATCTCGCTTCAAGTCCCCAACCCATATTCGCTCTTTTCCAACAAAAGGAAGACTGAAATCGAACAAATGTTAAACTAGCATATTTTTACCAATCAGTCTTCCCAGCTCAGTCATGAAGGCATGCGACGGTGCATTGAATTTCTATTTATGTTTATGTAAAGGGTGACTATTAGCATCACGAAAGACCCAGACAGAAAGTTTGACCTCCCAGAGGCGTCATTTGAGTTGTTGGCATTTTGACCTCCTGTAACTCGTTTCTGGCCCAACGGTTCGTCACTGCATGTGAGCTACCGTCTAGGCGGCGGGTCGCGGTAAACATTGCAAAATCGTTGCAAGTAAAATTTTCCAGAAATTAGGATAAGTCAGTTACTAAAATTTGTGGGAAATGACATGCAAAGTTTTAATTCTTTAAAGATAGGTAATGTTTTTTTTACATTTCTCGCACGTGCTTATGATAAAGCAAACAAACACATACCCCGTAAAAGTACGATCTACAGAAAGTGTCACCCAAATTCTTATTACTTAATTAATTACTTTATGTATTTATTTATTTAGTTTATTTATCTATTTATTTATTTCATTTTTCTTTTACTTATATATTTAATTTCCCCATTATTAACGACATTTCCAGGTCCTGTAATGTCACAGTCCGCCCCTAGAGTGACGTGCAGTCGAAGTGTATCCACGTGGCCAGGTGCCCTTGCGACGCGTGATGTTTTGGGATGGCCGGGGGGGGAGGGGAGGAGAGTGGAGTGGGGCAGCGGAGGTGCCGCGCGGCCCAAACAAGCCGATTAGGTTTCGCATTGTGCGCGCACGCAACAGTCCCGTGCCCCGCCCCCGCCCCCGCCCCCGCCCCCGCGCTGGCTACAGTGTCACCCGCCGTCCCTCGCAGAGCCACCGCTTCCGGACCCCCGCCCCCGCCCCCGCCCCCGCCCCCTCCTAGGGCTCCATCGCCCAAGGGTCGCGGCTCCAGACAGAATACTCGCTTTCCCTCATATGTGCTCATTACACCACCGAAATACCTCTTTCGGGAGCAGACGCGTTTTACTGATTTAGGTACGTTATGAAACTATTATCATTCAATGTTTGTAAAATACAATTTGATTTGAAGTGTTGGAGATTGGTTGAAAGCAAATGTGTCCATTATTTTAAAGTAGCTATATACTTTCTACATTTATTTCAAACGTCATTATATGAATGGGGTGAATACGAACGATTGGTATGTAGTCTTTTAAATAAATTGTTTAATCAAAGTAAGTATAAAATATCAGTAAATATAAATGTATACTAATAAAATTGGAGTGTTTCTCTGTGATATGAAAATTACTGCCATTTGCATTTTCACATTCTTATTTAGATATAAAATCCGTTTCCATTGCTTTTACGATTTTGGGTGTTTCTCCTAGGTTATCTAGAACGTCTCAACGGATTTCGATGCGATTTTCACTGAAGGGTAGAGTGGTTTGTCAGGCATAACTTATGCTGCTTTTTTAAATCTTCATTTTCCCCTAAGTAATAAAAGATTTTTTTTTCATCAAAATCTACTATTTTAATCCAATATTAATTAAATTTTGCAAACGTGACTTTCGAAACAAACGAAAAATTTACTGTTAGATGATATTTTGTAATAATTATTAGTTTCAAACTTTTAAAGCAAAATTTAAGAGTTCACTCTAATTTTTTAGAGTGAACTCTTAAAGTAGTACTAGTATTTCAGATACGTTCAGTCAATTCTCTCAGGGCTTTCGTACAATTTTCTAAAAATGTTCATTTGATTCATTTCAATAGCCCATTTGGCCCGCGAGTAATTCAAAGTTAAAATTGTGATCGGAAGTTTGCGGGGAGTCAGCAACAATGCAACTGCTTACAGTTGTCCGTAGCAATTGTTGCGAGGTGGAGCAGCGCAGGGCAGATAACGCAGAACGAGGTGAGGCGGGGTGGAATGAAGAGGGCTAGGGTGGGGGTGAGCAGGTTTGATGGGGGCAGGGTGAGACCTGGCGAGACGGGGAAGGCTGGTAGCAGAGCAGATGGGAGTGGAGTAGGCAGGAAAGGGCGGGGATACGTATAGATTAATATTATTTTTCCTTTAATAAGTAAATGCCATTAATAAATACTGGGAAAGTCACGGTATTTCACCAAGTTTTAATATAGTGAAATTGTCATTAAAAAATCAAGTTGTTGTAAGAATGATCGATGGCAATGAATGAAACAAATTAGATTCTCCGCAAATTCGTTGGAATTTCCGACCTTTCTTCAAAACGGTTTTGCTACTTTTGTGAGGTATTTACTGAACAGTAAGTGTATCGGGTTCCTCTCAGATACCCAGGATAAGTTGTCCATTTCTTCGCTTTCTGTCGGGTCACCAGACGCGACCTGAAGCGATCAATTGGCAAAGA
The DNA here is from genome assembly GCA_011170035.1 of Teleogryllus occipitalis. NCBI lineage: Eukaryota > Metazoa > Arthropoda > Insecta > Orthoptera > Gryllidae > Teleogryllus > Teleogryllus occipitalis. The sequence continues at coordinate 22,941 of BLKR01007970.1, forward strand.
AGAACGGAAGCCCTCTCTTGTTGGGGGCCGGAAGCCCACAGGCACAAAGAGTAGCATTTCACCGTGCCGTCGTTGCCTGTACATTTTGACATAACTTTGTCTGTGCCTTCTTCGCTTCCCTTCTTCCAACAGTGGCTGGTTTCATAGCATGGTCATTCTGAGGTCGCCACAACCGTACTACAGTTACCGCACGTACATTCTCAGGTAACACAAGAGAAGCTCTTTTTATGTTGACGTGCTTTACGAGCTGCTGATTTGTAATTATTAGGTTGAATATATTTACTATAGTAGAGATTTTCTAATATTTAAAATGTGATTATTAAAATTTCATTTACAATGGGTATCTGTGAGTAGTGAATTCAATGCTCACGTTTTTTTTTAAAAAAATGTATTTTTTTTGAAAGCTTTTACTGCGAAAAGAAGTTTTTATAATGAATGAAATTTCTATATGTGAGGCAGAATCACAACCCTTTATAACATGAAAAGCCTGAGAACACCGTCTGTTACTTTTAAAAGGGTGTAAATTGAGAGCTACAAGCAGGTTCTAATCACACAATTCTTTTGATAGCATTCGTCCTCTAAGAAGTCGCATAACCGTTGAGAACAGCCTACAAAATTGTAATTGCAAATCGTTGAGGTCTCTGCTCAAGAAAGGCTTGAACACTTCACTGGCTTCTATTCACTTCCTCCTTGCAGCGGAGGCTTGTGAGAGCGGGCGCAGGTGTGTCTGTCCACCCGATTCTGTTCCGCTCTGCGCCGTCTCCTCCCGCGAATTGATCCAACTCCCCTTCGCTCGCCTTCCGCGCATTCACAGCGTCATTCCAGGGGCGTCTCGTTAACCGACGGCCTCAAAAGGGCGCTGGGGAGGCCCGCGACGCAGGCGGTGACCCAGACGACACCTCCACGTGCGTCGCTCTCGCCACCATTGGCCCTTTGCGCCCATTAGCACTTCATTTCGGAGTCCCTCAGGGCGACGAGGGACGCATTCACTCCGGACATCAAAAAAATCGCCTCGCCCCCGCCCCCGCCCCCGCCCCCGTCCCCGCCCCCGGAGGACGCGCCGATAGAAGGCCCGCTAACGATTTGTAACGGGCAAATTATCACTTAATGACCAATTCCTATTCGCATCGCTTGGAATGGCAATCTAAAGTCGCAAAATAGCCCCGGAAAAGGCGGCGGTGACGGCGACGTGACGGCGCGGTGGTCAGCACATAATTTAGCGTAATCAAGTGATGGGCTGATTGCGTCTCGCGTTGGGCCGGGGAGCACTTAGGTGGCGCGTGGGGGCTGACGGGCGTGCGGAGCGGAGGGGGGAGGAAGGGGTTGGGGTGGGGTTGTAGAGGGCGCCAACATCGATGTTTTCTAGAGGGCCCCGACGGGGATAGCGGCGACGAAAAATCTCTCTCTCCGAAGAGAAATAAGCAGACGAAGGATCAATTGAGAACACATTTGGGAGAGGATTACCGAATGAACTTTCTACGGTGCCGGGATACGAAGCGAATAGATTCTTCCAGAATATGACTCATTATCGTTCAGTTAAAAAGTTCTGATGAATCATGTATTGTAAATGAAATGTATCTATGACAATGCAATAAGATTCAGTAACCTTCTCGTGTATATTTTAAAATAAATTCATGTTATAATAGACGTTCATAAATCGATTTTTAATTAAACTATTTTAGACAAAACCCCATCTTTTGAGCAGTGCAACTTTGTTTCTATTAGAGACGATACGATTTTGCTCGAGCACCAGAACAGTTAGTACAAAATCATCAGGGTAACAGTTCGTTTGCCAATACGTCATGCGTGAATTTAGGCGCTCGGCATAAGCGGAAGGGCCAACCGATTGATAGATTAGTGATTCCGGGTGTGTTAATTGCATAGTTCCGTAAGTGTCTGTTCCGCTCTGTTTTTGCTTTGAAGGTGGTGGTGATCTTCCTCCGCTGGTTGGTAAGTTCCAGTTCCGATCTACCGTAGACGAGCGGGGTTTTCCTCAACCACGTTTCTCTCACCAGCAGGTCACCACCCAAGCCGGGGCAAAACTCCAAGCTCCCGACTGATCTCCCGGCATGCGTGGTAGTGTAGTGCATGTGAGTGTAAGAGTACGTAAGGAGTGAGGATAGGACAAGGGAGAGGAAGGAAAGATCGCGCGCGGTTCGTGGCCAGTTTGATAGGATACTGCTCGGGCATTCGCTGGTGTTGATCGGAGAAACCAAGGAAAACTACCGATTAGAGCAGCCAGCCGTTAGGATTCTCTTCCAAACAGCGATTGAACTTGACCTAGCTATCTAGCCAGTGTCGAGAATCCTGCCACCGTCGAAATGCAAACGTAAGATCTCCGGATCAGAGGCGCTGTAGTGACATCAGTCGATGCCCTGATCCACCTCTTCCGGTGGCTCAAGCGATAAAGCCGACGATCTGACGGCCGTGGCTCGCGTCAACAGATTTTTCATAATTTCAAGTCTAAAACGCAAAAGATTCGTGGATTGTGAATTTTGGGTCTAATACTTACGTTTGTGAGTGTAGAAATTGCAGGGCACATCAAGGTTTTCCAGTATTTTCCACAGCACCAGATGGTTTGAAATTTTGAGAGCTGTCATTACCAAAATGTAACAATTAACGTCTTGATTCGGACCCTTGAAATCCTAAATCTTTTAATGTTTATGTACCTGAAGAGGGTCTTGAAGTGATTATTAGACAAATGTATTCATGCTCATAATACGAGTATATATCATTCTGGACCATCTTTGGTAATTAAAATCAATTTCTGTTCAATTGTTCTTTCTATGCTTTATGATCTACAAACAATAGTTGAAGGTTATATTCTAGACGTTGAAAAATTAAAACAAGGAATACAAATTATGCAAAAAAAAGTGGAAATGCTTGTTAACTGCTTCAAAGACTTTTGGGAAATAAAAACTTTTTTTCAAAAAAATTAGTTATTCATTACAACAAACTCCTCGTCTTACATTGCTCATTAAAACTCTTGCAACTCACATCCAATCCATTATTCATGGATCTGAAAACCTTTTAAATCTTGTCAACTCGATTTCTCAAAGCTTTCTGATTATTTATAAACTCTTCTATCAAATGCGTCACGTTGCTACGCAAGGAACAAAAACTACCTTATCTATCCCTTCAGGAGGAGAAGGAAAGCTGTTAAGGTAAATGCTTTTGCCTTTTATCAATACGTTTCACTAAATGCAAATCAGATTCTAAAAACATTCCACCAAAGCAATACCAATCAATATTTACGTTTCAGATTATCTCTTTGTTTCAGAAGAGGTTGGCAACGGCAAAGCCCGCTGAAATATTTCACTTTTTACTACCAACTTGCTTTCTTTCAGAAAGGGTTCCAACTTCGTATGTTCATTTTTAAAAAAAATCCATAATACGTGAACGATCGTATTTATTAATACAGCAGTTAAATATTACTCACTTCTGGCAAGTTACTCACTTCTAGTAAGTTCGTGAAAAATGCTAATAACTTTCTCAGCGCTTAATCCAACCCTCTAGAATAAAAATAACTTTAATTATTAATAAAATTGCCGGTGAGGTAGATACCTTGAGAAAAAATTCAGAAAAAAGGTGTTGTCTAGGTATCACTATGTGAAAGTGATCTCCCACCATCGCACTATGGGATGAAAGTGCGCTGTCCTAGGCCAAAAATCATAACTCAGTTATCTGATCTTGTACATAAAACCACAACAACCCACTTGAGTAATAATAGCGATTTATGATGCATGATTATAATATAATACTTGAATTCATGTCAATTATGATATGTTATAACTAAATTTTCGGCTTTTGGCTAATAATTTGTCCATTTTATCCCAATGTACATCGGAACACTAGTCAGCAGGGCAGCGGACAAACTCTAAGATCCCATCCCTTCTCCCTTCATATGTGGTAGTGTAGTGCACGTAAGTGTATGTGTAAGTGTGTGTGTAGTGTTATGTTTTCTATAGATACACAATCCTTTTCTCCTTTCTTTACAAATACAAATAAAATTTATGTTATTACATCTTTTTTTTTTTTATTTATTTATTGACTTTGATGGATGTACATAGGTCAGTTGTAGTATAAACTTTACACATGTTTGATAGACTTACTTACTAACTTATATTTAAAACTTATTTCTAAGACTTAAATCTAACATAAGGTTGAGGATGCCCTATTGGGTCCTCTATTCTGGTTCAAATTCGGAGAAGGTTTTAAGGAATATATTGTAGGGGTATCTGTTTTTTATTCTGGTATGGTTCGGGTTTTTAGCGAGTCTAAAGGTTGCAAGGGAAGAGATTTGAGGTAAATAATAATAAAAGTTGGTGGCTAAGTATGTGATGTGATGTTCAATAAGTTCTAAGTTGAGTTCTTTATGAAGCTGATGATTCGTGACAAACCACGGTGCATTGGTGATGGTTCTGAGAAATTGGTTCTGAATGATTTGTAGTTTCTTTAGATTGGTTTTTGCGGAATTTATCCAGATGGGACAAGCATACAGCAGTAGCGGTCTTAGAATGGCTTTGTATATTTCAATTGAAGAATGATATGGTAATGGACTGTTTCTATAGATTAAAGGTTTTAATTGTAGTAGTTTTATTTTAGCCTGTTTTATTTTTTCGTCTATGTGCTGTTTCCAATTCAGTTTAGTATCTAAGTTTAATCCAAGGTATTTAATAGGTTTGTTATGGGGGTACCAGTTTAGTTGATTGTTGTTTATTGTTAGGGGGGTGGGGTAGGTATAGGGTCTTAGTGTGAATATTTTTGCTGCGGTTTTGGATGAATTCAGTTGTATTTTAAGTTTGGATGCCCAGCTATCGAGTAAGTTGAGGTATAGTTGTGTTCTATTTCTGATGTCAATAATAGAGTTGCCAGAAGAAAATATTGCTGTATCGTCCGCAAATTGGGCTATGTGAATATTCGTTAATTTAGGAAGATCTGCAACGTATAAGTTGAATAGTGTGAGTGAAAGTGGTGAGCCTTGGGGGAGTCCTGCGTTAATTAGTCTAGGGTTGGAGTGATGATTATTAACATTCACTGAAAAAGTTCTATTGTTGAGAAAGCTATTGATAATTGATTTTATGTAGTATGGGGTGCCAATTTGTTTGATCTTGTACATTAAGGCTTGGTGCCATGTCCGATCAAACGCCTGAGTGATATCTATAAATACGCCTATTGTGTGATGTTTTTTCTGGAATGCTGTGTATATATGTTCGGAAATTCTTAGTAACTGGTGTTGAGTAGACACTTTTTCCATAAATCCAAATTGTTCTTTAGGAATTATTTTCGTTATGTGTAGGTAATTGTTTAATCTTTTAAGAATAATTTTCTCGAATATCTTTGATAAGGATGGTAATAGACTGATCGGACGATAACTATCAACGTTTGCAGGATTTTTGTTCGGTTTACAAATGGGAATAATGATAGCATGTTTCCAGGTATGCGGAAAGTAGCTTATTCTGAGACACGAATTGTAGATGTTTGTGA
>BLKR01007971.1:0-28416 GCA_011170035.1 Teleogryllus occipitalis
CGCACTCGCACCCGCACTCGCATCCGCACTCGCACTCGCCCTCGCCCTGCACTCGCCCTCATCCTTGCCCACGCACTCACTTGCCTTCGTCATCACCGACAGTTCTCGTACTCGCACACGACGCCGTACTCGCCCGCATCTTCACCCTCGCAATCGAATTCGAGCTTCGGACGTTCCCCCCCTCCCTTCGCCGCCTCCCACACTTTGTTCGCTCCCCGTACTCCCACTGCGTTCTCTCATACTGTCCTCACCCTTCCTAACTCAATCTATAATTGTAATATGTATCTTGCGCAGCCCTTGCTGTTATACAGGGATTTGGTAAACCTGTAAAGGATCAATTGAAAGCATTGTAAGACGTAGGACAGTCCGCTAAGCCTACCAATCCCCCATAGTGGCGTTAATCCCCTCTAGTTGAGTAGACGTATTGAATGCAAGATCGAAAGCTTCTGGCGAGACATAGGCACTGTGACATACTTTTTAACAGCTCCTAAGAACGCAACTGGAAAGGTCTCCAATGCTGTGAAGAAAGATTGGACGAAAGATGAGAATTCGAAGAACCCAGCCGAATTTTGAAGAGAGGCTTCGAGGCCAAGTTCAGTATCTGAAAGAGCGCGTCGCAGCCCTTGGGTATCGGGTAAGAAGATACCATAAAGATATGAAACGAAGACAACAGAATGCAACGTATTCATGCGAGCAGAAGAATTTTTAGACAACTCAAAGATCAAAGAAAGTTGCCAGAAACAGTTCTGAAAAGCTCCGAGATAGAAGAATATTGGAGTAATATAAGAAGCATTCCCAAGATCCATGATGATGGAGCTTACTGGATAGCAGAAGAGGAAGAAAAATGTGATATATCACAAATGTGCTCGCCTAATATTACACAGAGATATATCTTCAATTCAATCAGGAAGACGCAGAATTGGAAAGCACCAGATACTGATGGGATACAAAACTTTTGGTGGAAGTATTTCCCATGTACTCACGCTGTCTTGGCCAGGTGGTTTCAAGCCTCATTTAAAGATCCAAGTATCATTCCGGCGTCTTTTACCGAAGGCTTCACGCTTATGATAAGCAAGTCTAACAATCCTAAGGCTCCGAGTAACTATCGACCCATCACTTGTCCCCCCACAGTATATAAGATTTTTACATCTTTACTAGCTAGTATGCTGAATACCCATCTGAAAGCCGACGATCTTCTGGCACCAGAGCAAAATGGTTGTAGAATGGGTGCTCAAGGCTGCAAAGAATTATTGATAGACAGTGTTGTAGTCAATCAAGTAAAAAAAGACACAGCAATATTTCTGTGGGATGGATCGCCTATACAAACGCCTTCGGATCAATACCTCATTCGAGGCTTTTGTATGTCCTTCGCCTCTACAAAGTAGATGCCCAGTATGTGAACCTAATCCGGAACTGCATGACAATTTGGCGTACAAAGATAAAAGTCTCATTTTCTGGAGGCAGCTATACCACCAAGGAACTGAGAATCAAACGCGAAATTTTCAGGGAGATAGTCTTAGTTCCTTATAGATAGGGAGATAGTCTTAGTTCCTTATATATAGGGAGATAGTCTTAGTTCCCTAGCTCTAAACCCTCTCAGCAGAATGTTAATCGATTCGGGAACGGGATATGAAATCACCAAAAATCCCCATATCTTCAATAATCAGTTTTACATGGATGATCTCAAGTTATACACCAGAGATAAGAACCAGCTTTACTCGTTGCTTGAACTTGTATAGACCTTCAGCGACTCTATTTGTATGGAGTTTAGCATTGATCAATGCCTGCAGTGGACGTGAAAAGGGAAAAATCCTTGACCCAGACAAACACATAGTGATGTATGGCACCAATATAAATGAACTTGGGCAAGAGGATACCTATAAATATTTAGGCGTGCATCAACTTTTGAGCACAAGCGAAGCAAAGATGAGGCATGATATTTAAAATAAAAGTTTTGCAAAGAGTCGCAAAAATTTGTAAAACTCTTTTAAATGGAAAGAACCTCATATCAGCCCTCAACACTTGGGCAGTATCTGTGGCTTACTATACATTTAATGTTCTTCACTGTACAACAACTGCACTGCAGAACCTTAATCGAAAAGTTAGAACCACTCTTACTAAGTACCGCATGCACCATCCCAACAGTTCAGTGACAAGATTATACATACCTCGAAACAAAGGAGGTAGAGGTCTTCTGGATTTTGAGTTCCTGTGAGAGAAGCAAATCAACAATCTTCGCAAATACTTCCTTCAGAAAACGATGGTTGTGCATGAAGCAATTTGTGCCACGGACAAGAATTTTACTCCATTGAACCTCAATCAAGCAGACTCTGAGAGGTGTATCACCAAAACAGATAGGCTGAGTGGGTGGACCCAAAAGCGTTTGCACGGCAAGTTTCCTGCAGAGCTCAAAGGAAATGCTGTGAACATTGCATCGTCAGTCTCCTGGCGAACAAAACCTGGTCTCTTTGCTGAGACAGAAGGTTTCTTCATTTCTATTCAGGACGTAGTAACCTCCACTCGCAATTACCAAATGTATGTGATTGGAGATATGAGAGTAGAGGACCGCTGCCGCCTTTGCAATCAACCTGGTGAAACCCTTCAACACATAATGGGCGGGTGTTCTGCATTGGCAGAAACGGAATACCTGAGTAGGCACAAGGACGGTGCTGCAGCTGTCCATCAGGCCCTGGCTGCAAAGTCAGAGGTGGTTGAGAAAGAGGTCCCATACTACAAGTTCAAGCCGGATTCAGTTGTGGAGGCGAAACGGTGGAAGCTCTTGTGGAAAAAGGGTCGACAAGTTTTCACGGAAGGGGATTATAGTCAACTGGCTATCCCTCTAGACCGAAATATAGCTGCTTCCATTGCCGAGAAGCGAAAATACCAGGCCTTGGCTATTGAACTCAGCGACATGAGGCGGTTAGTATCTGTTCAGGTAGTTCCTATGACCATCTTTGCAAATATACTGGTCTCTGAAGAACTAACTTCGTCTGCAAGTCTTGGTCTAAAAAACTGCCACGTTCAAATAATGCAAAAGGCTATTCTCCTGACCACTGCACGCATCGTCAGGAAGTTTTTATTGATATAACTTCACCTGATTTCACCGTCGAATCCTGACCGCCCCAGTTTGCAAGCGAAGCATGTATCTTGATTTTCCAAAGGCCCCGGTGTCGGCTGTATGGCATCTCGCTACGCGAGAGACTTGAAATATAATAAAAATAATAATAATAATAATAATAATAATAATAATAATAATAATAATAATAATAATAATAATAATAATAATACAGGGCTTATTCACGATCAGTCAACAAGTCCTTGTCTTCCCCCTGATGAACCAAACCCAACGTCGCCTTTGCTCAGCTTTGCCTTCGGAAACCTCAACGCGTCCCCCACACGCAACACCCATCTCCATTGACCACCCGCAGTAAAAGCCGCGCGCCCGTCGTCGGTCGCGGCTTAAACGCGATCCCGCGCCACACCCACGTCCGTGTCACTTCGTCGCACCGCGCCACCCACGCCACGGCCCGCACTGGCCCAGAAAAGCATACCACGAGGACAAAATTTGGGTTTCGTCTTCTGGTTTAATGATCGTTGTAATAATAATAATAATAATAATAATAATAATAATAATAATAATAATAATAATAGTAATAATAATAATAATAATAATAATAATAGTAATAGTAATAATAATAGTAATAGTAATAATAGTAATAATAATAATAATAATAATAATAATAATAATAATAATAATAATAATAATAATAATAATTTATGTAAATTAGCGTACGCTTGGTAGCAGTTAATCGAGAAACTAGAAGTACAAAAATAAAAATTGGAACAAAAAATACATACAAATATTACAAAAAATAAATAATACAATTAAACAAAAATGTAAACAAATAGAAAAGTATAAAAAATAGAAAAAATGTATTCATCTCTACTCCGTACCCATGTCTTCACTTCACATTCCTTCACTGCCTCTGCGGTAATCAGTAGTTCAATCATTAACATTGCACTTTGCTCGTACTTTTTTGGACTTCACTGCACTTCTTTGCACATCACTGCATTCCTACATTGCTTTCACTCCATTTCACTGTATTTACTTAAAAAAGAGTTTAGGTATATCACTAGCGAAAAAGGTTGCGCTCTATTGAGCGCGATAGGGCTAAGAACTTAATTTCCTCAAATGAATCAAGCTGGATTTAACAATCTGGCAGAAACACTACTTTAATTTTTAAACTATATCTCTTATCAGACGCCTAAACGCTAATGCCACATTGTCAAATATTTATGACTATTAATAAATATTGCATTGTCTCCTACATTTTGTTATGTTTTTCTCTTATTTTGATTATTTTATGCTGCTAGTTAAAACCAGCAGGGTTTTAAGTACAATTTCCATCACGACGACAAGAAAGCCATGTTCTAGCCATGATGCGAAAGTAATTAAAGAAGTATTTTAATACCATTTAAAATAGTTAATTATGCAGTGGGCTAATATCGTGTTACACAGGAGAGAGACATTGAGATTTATTTTTTAGTACAGAAAATAGAATAATTAAAATGAACACAATTGCTAAATATTTTAAACTTTTAAAGATTATGATAACAAAAAATCAACTTTGTTGAAAGAGAGATTTTCTATTTATCAAGGAAAGACGTTTAAATAAACAATAAGGGCTTGTTATTCACAGTAAGATTTAACAATATCCGAATTATTTCACAAATCCGAATACGGAGAACAAAAAAACAACTTTTTTAGAGTACAGTTTCTACTCACGGAATTCATATCATATTCTCTAAAATTATCGTACAAAGGAATAGCTTGGTGCAGAAACCACTGATATTCATTTTAAGAGATTTTGAGATATTTTGATCACAAAAAAAATACATATAGGCGCCTCGTCTGTTATAAAAAACATTCATGTCTTCCGCGAACTGTGGGTGTAACATTTGCTTAAGTTTTCGTTCGGTGCAGAATTGGGTGCAAAGTAATTCGGATTTTTCCTCCTCCTGAAAAATCGTGGAGAGCGGGCATCAGGGGTTTCTGCACCAAGATATTCCTTTTGTCCGCGTCATACAGCCACCGACAGCAGTGTGCTCCACTTTGCGCCGTGCTGTCACCGCAGGCGCCCCGGCGACCACCGCGTCACGCCTCTCGCCCGGTCGCGTCTTCCATTTTCTGGAATCGCTCCAGGCGAATTTCCCCCAGCGCCCTCACCCCGCCCGCGGCGCTACCTGGCGACGCGAGTTTAACCTCGGGCGTTCGCTCGCTCTCCTTTCTTGGCGTCCGTCGCATCGCGTCGCGTCGCGGACGCGTCGCTCGGCACGCGCGCCGACGCCCCCGCATTCATCGCCGCCCACGCGACGCGGCAGCGCGTGCGCCGAGCGGCGGTCTTGCGTCCCGCCCCCGCGCCCGCGCCCACGCAACGCGCTGCCGCTCCCGCGCCCCGCGCCTCCACGAAGCCGCAGCGCGCGCGCGCCATCGCCTCTTCATGAGCACGCAGCCCCCACCCGCATTCGAACCACCCCGCTCCCTCGCCCCTCAATTACCGCTATCCCTTCCATCCACCGCCGCCGCCCCAACACCATCTCCACACCAATACCGTTTCCACAACCAACACCGCCCCCACACCACCAACACAAACAACGTCCCCTCACCACCACCGCACCCACACCACTACCACTCCCACAGCAATACCGATCCCCCACACACACACACATCACCACTACCACATACACACCACCCCACGCATTCACCGCCCCCACACCAACACCGCCCCGCACCAACACCGCCCCCACACCAACACCGCCCCCACACCAACACCGTCCCACACCAACACCGTCCCACACCAACACCGCCCCATACCATCACCGCCCCATACCAACACCGCCCCGCACCAACAGCAGCCCCACACCCAGCACCACCACACCACAACGCCCCACACCAACAACGCCCCACACCAACAACGCCCCACACCAACAACGCCCCACACCAACACCGCCCCATTCCAACGTCACCGCACACCAACTCCGCCCCCCTAACAGCACCGTCCTCTGCGCGACGCAATAGTCTCCCGCACCCCTGCCTTCACAACGGTACCCACCCATCTACTCCGAGACACAGCCCTCGCTACCCGCTTCATGACGGATGCCAAACAACGTGCTCCAGTTTCACTACCGAAACACCTTCGCCCTCGCCACCACGACGACGCCCACGCAACGTGCTACCGCGCCACCAGTGCTGCAGGCCGCCGCAGGCCACACCCACGCCTCCGTTCACGGCACCAGCAACAAACGCGCTCCGCACCACTGCCTCGGGCCACCGCTCCATGGCGCAGCAGAGCGCTCCCGCGCCCCCGACTTCGCAACGACGCCCACTTGAATCGCTCCCGCGCCGCAGCTTCTGCTTCATATCGCAACGGGCGCTTACACAACGTGCCATCCACCACGCGCCCCTGCAGCGCGTTGTCTCGACCGCAGCGCCATCAGCCTCAGGACGCCAACACCGCTCTCGCGCCACCGCCCTCATACCTCCTCCGCCCCCAAACCACCTCCTCGGCCACTTCTCCACAACCATCTGCGAACCACCATTGCCCCACACCACCAACGCCCCCTCACAACCACCCCACCCTCATTATCACCGCTCCCAACTCACCGCCACACCCACACCAGAGTCCACAACCCATCACCACCACCACTCCAATCCGGCTACGTACTTACAACCCGACCGCTTCTAAAATGCTGAAACACACGCCGCCACTCATCCTCACTGCGCCACCAAGACCCAGACACCATTCCAGCACCACAGCCCTCACGATGGCGCAATGCGCTCCCGCACCACCACAGCACCATTCACCGCTGAGCGTCTTCACGCCACCGCCATCACGACACCAATCAGCCTGCGCAATCGTCTCACCATTGCCGCAAAACCCTGCGATCCCAACACCATTGCTTTTGTCCTCGCCTAACAGCAAGGGTTCTCGCTCCACCACCCTCTTTTCCCAACTACAGAATTACCGCGCAGACGATGTCATCTCGAAGCCCCACCTAGTAAACTGCATGCCTCTCAGCTCCGGTGCCCATCCACAGCAGCCCACATAACTGCTGATCCACGAAACTCATCGTATCCTTGAGAAACCCCGGCGCTACCACCCTTCCGTTTCGTTGTCTCCGACCCCGCTAAATCGACCACGGAGCGCGTTCTCGAGTTACCATTGCCGCGCCCCCACCTACAGAACCCACGCAACTCTTTACTGCGCTCTGCATCTCGCGCATCTGTCCCGAGCCACCGACTTAGCATTTCCGCCCCCACGACACCGCAACGCGATCCAGAAACTCCTCCCTACCCTCAACATCTCCTCTGACGGCGACATACACACAACGCTCTTTCGATTCACCCCTCTCCATTCCCCCATGCCTCCTCTCCCAATACTTCTCTCCTAATCTCAACGCTTCCACCGCTCTTCCACCTGACAATCCCTGCAACGTTTAGAAGCCCCGTGCCGCCCCCACTGCCCCCGCGCAGCCACCTTCATGACGCCCACGCAATCCACTCCGGCGTCGTATACCTCACGTCTTCGCCCCTATCCACCGACTTCACCCCACCACCGAAGTCGTCTTTGTCGCCGCCGCCCACAGAACGCACTCGCGGGCCAGCATTGCCGGATCTTCCCGAATATGGAACTACGTTCTCAGAGTTACCATCCCTACACCTCCTTCTCCAATTTGTACTGCTCCGCCCCACCGCAGCCGTCTCACGCATGACGATCCCCGCCACTCTTTGTACCCTCGAGCCAACGCCGCTGCCTCTGCTGGTCCACGCCTCACCGTATCCGAAACTTCGCTTACGGTAGGCAGCAAATAAATTTAATTATATATATATATATATATATATATATATATATATATATATATATATATTGCGACGGAACACACGTCGTGGCCTTCCCTCCGACGCGCCGTGCATAATACAACTTGGTTGCGAGGAGTCGTTAGCCCTAAGGGTATGTAAGACCGCGTGGGCGTTACCGGCGTCGTTCGACAGTACACTGCCGTCCCGACGTCAGACCTCTCGAGTTGTTTCAAATCGTTTGCCTGGATGAGGCTAATATCTGAAAATGCGTATGGGCGAGGAATACGGGCCAGCTTACACTCAAAGAAAAACACTTGTGGCTCTGGTATACAAGGCGGTATATTCTAAAATCAAGAAACAAAAAAAAAACACAACACACAAATTCAACAAAAATAACAACCCTTCACAAAGAATCACATTTAGAACACAACCTTTGTGCTCGGAAATGCATATTCGAGGCAGTTATCGCTACCTCTTATAAAAACAAATCACCTTATTTCATCATTCATTAAATAATTTGTAATTCATGCACCAGTTGGTGAAGGAATACCTTCGTCTTAAGGACACAAAGAACACAAAGTTTAAATTCCCTGCGCTAAATTGCTTTCGTTTCTCATAAGTAGTTATTAATTCACAATACACTTCAACCACCAATGCTTAGAAAACTCAGTACAGACCAAAGTTAATTTTACTCTTTACAACACCCCTTTGAACACTTAATTAACTGGGTGACTTGTTTAAAGCAAATTAATCACTTATGTTCTTAACATAGTTTTCATTCAAGAGTTCCACACGCCAGCATTCACAAATGTGGCTTGAAATGCGTAATATTTGAAAAGCTTTTAAAAGAATAGTGTGGTTTAACATTGTTCGATTACATCTTTTTCGTTTCTGCGACCGTTCCTCGGGCGCATATTCGAGCTTGTATCAATATATATATATATATATATATATATATATATATATATATATATATATATATATATAGTTTATTACTTTATATTGAATACAGATAATAGCATACCCCAAGAGTAGCTAACTGGTCAGTGTGCTCGATTTCGACTTCCGTTCGGTATGTTGATGTGACAATGAGAAAGATCACTTCTCAGGTTGAGAAGGCCAGAATTCGGTGTACGGATGTCTCGTATGTTCAAACCACGTATACCCCTTAACCCATGATCGCAAAGACTGGACGCCACTACAAGGTCTTGGCCAGGTCAGGAGCTGTTGTGCCAGTACAGACAGACCCTGTAGCATGACCTAATATCTAACTTCTCTTAAACTTACAACTTATCCTTCTCCGTCATTCGTCTGGTGTTGATTGGATCATATCCAGGGAAAATTTCCAAACAGAGTATCCGGCCTCTAGAATTCTCTTCCGACAGTAATTGAATTTGACATAGCTTACAACCTAGTGAAGAAAATCTTGCCACTGTCGGGACTCTAACCTAGGAGCTCCCGGTCAGAGGCACTGCAGTGACATCAGTTGATGCACTGAGACACCTCTCCCGGTGGTGGACATTTGGGCTGTAATCCCTTTCATCCTGTTGGCACGTACATAAAGAAATACAATAAAAATAAATCAAGTTTAATAATAATAATACACTTATATATGAACATTTAAACAACAGTAAGACTTATTATAGTGATAATTAAGCAATCTTTATGATTATTAATTAAGCTAATGTTTCTTTTCTTTTTCTACTACACTCTTTAGTATATGCAATGGCGAATATTGAAATAAACATTAAATATCCATCATTGTACTGTTTCATTCCTCAATGCTAATCACTTATAACTAGTCACTCATGAATTGCGTTCGCTTATTTCAAAATCAATGAACATTCCACACGAATTTGACTAATTGGTTTACGAAGGAATAGTTTTAGTTTCCTGATGGGAAAGTCATGTTTAATAGTACAATAAAACTGGCTCCGTGTCAAATGGTTGATAGTTCACATAGTCTTTACTTGAGAGTTCAAAACCAAAGAACACAATAATTATACATGTCACGAAGATAACATTTTCAACTCTCTGGTGGTTGCTAACTGGTCAGTGGACGTCAGAGGAATGAGGTCAAATGGCTTGTTCCAATACAAATCAACGTACAGACACGTACATTTGGTATGAACATGACTACTGCTTTCAGAGTTATAATATGTGAGGCAAGGCCACATGCAATATGTCACGTCCATTACGTTGAGTTATTAGTTGAGAACTGACACACGCTAACGTAGCAATTGCAGAACACAGTTCAGCAAATGCGGATGCAAATTACTGAACACGTAATGAGTTTTAAAGTGTAAAGTTTTAATCGCAGCAACATGACTGAGAATGTACGACGTTCTGAGGTTAAAATTTTACAATTCAGATCAACATATGTAAAACTTTGCGCATCATGATTTCAAAGTTCACAGCTTGAGCTACAACAAATATTGCAGACGCATCGAATAGTGAATACGTGTGATTGGGACTCACTACATGACCACTCAAACCTAGATTAGGTATATACGGCGAAAATTCAACAGTGTATCTCGCACGCTTCAGCGCCGACGTCACCCTGACTAGCAGATCAGCAGATCGCAAGACTCGAATGCTTCGCTGTTACATTGAAGAGAGACGGTTGATAAAAGCAAAAGAGCGTGGCCGGAAAAAGATTACTTTTCCCCGGATTCAAGACCACTTGAGGGAAAGATATGCTGTTTCTCTTTATCCAACGAAGTAGATAATAAGAATTGAATGTTTCTGTATACAAGTTTCTTATGAGCGCAGGTGAGAAAAATGGTTCTTGTATTTTGTAGTTTAAGTTTAGTTAAAAATGCACCAAGAAGAAATGCATTTTAAATTAATAGATCTAACAGTTAAAGAGGGTTCAAGTTCCGACGACGGCAGGATTTTCGACACTGGCCGGACAGCTAGTTCGAAATCATTCGCTGTCTAGAGGAGAATTCTAGCGACCGGCTGCTCTGATCGTTAGTTTTCCGTGATTTCTCTGATCAATACCAAGTGAATGCCGAAGCAGTACCCTAATAAACGGCACACGGACCTCACGCGATCTATCCTTTCCCTTCCTTGTCCTAATCCCATGCCTTACACACACTTACACTCACATGCACTACACCACTGCTCATGCAGGGAGAACAGTCGAGAGCCTAGAGATTTTCCAGGCTGGAACGGTGCCCTCGTGGTGGGAGATACCTTATTGAGGGAAACCCCACTATCCGACGTGTATGTCGACGTCGAACCTCACCAGCGGGTAAAATCACCAGCATATCCTACGATAAAAACATGTACAACACTTACGGGGCTGATGGCCTTAACAGTTGATGCACCCGGAATCACTAATCAATCACCATTATCGTGTTGTCAAATTACAATTTTCTCTGCAAAGTACGAGTAACGTCTTCTGTTTCGAGTATATTCCAACCTCTGGCAGCATCCTCCACCCTCACGTACTGCTCTTCGCCAGCGCACTCTCGTAGCCCCAAGCACGTCGCCTCCCCCCACCCCTCCTCCAACCTCCCACCCGCATCCCCCCACCGCGCACTTCCTACTCCACCGGCACCTCAAAAGAGCCACGCGACCTTTAAACTTTCACCTCTTCTTGGCTTTTGACTTCCTCGTTGCTATCGCACTAGAAATGTTCGCAGCTGATTATCTTATTTGCAGTTCCCTTTTTTTTTCTTTCCTCTTTTTCGGTAGAAGGCTTCAAAATCAAGCGACAAAAAATCACCAACTTCCTTCAGTATCAAATCAAACGATTCCAGAAATCTCGGGAGATTTTGAATTTTTTGCCTAAATGCTAGTAATGTCTTAAAGGAGAAAAATGGTGAATTATTTCATGAAATGTACTGTAATATCTTGTGTCATAAATATCTCTACTTTCTGTAAATCAGATTGTAGAAAGAATGGAGTGAATACATTCATAGCTAAACATTAGTAAGATTACGTACTGTAGCACACCTTTAAAAATGTGTGTTTTTGTGTGTTCTGCACAATAATTGAAGGGGTCTCTAGCAAACGGTGCTAACTGACAAAGACCTAATTTTACAGGAGCCACAAAAAAACCTATTAATTATCAAAATATTGATAATTCTGCACTGGTTTTGTGTCTAAGTGGTTTGCCTCAGTGCCTGTGTGTACAGTATTAGCATTGCTACCTTTTAAGAAGGCTATTACTGCATATTGGTCATTTTAAGAACAATCTAGTGGCAGAAGGTGCTATATGCGCCAGTTAGCACCTTTTGACATCTGACAGACACAGTAAATAAAATAAAATCTGTGTTGGAATATTCAATGAATTTGGAAGTAATTGAATGTTTAAATACGTTTATTTTTATACACTACATATAAATCAAGCAATCGACACTAACTTGTCAAGTCAACATAATGGAAGCCAGTTCAAAGCAACTTTAGTACGAGGGACATTCTTGTAACGTGTTCACTAGTTTCGTTTAATGCTCTTGATGTGCAGCAGCGGCGGATCCAGTCGATTATTTTAGAGAGAGTCATCATAGATTTTTGTTAAGTAATAAACATATCTGTTATTATATTTTATATTGTTTTTGTAGCGTATATATGATACTATACAATATGATTGTTTAAATAATTACATAATAAATTTCATTCCTGATTCCATAAATAAATATTTAAATCAATTTTGTCAAATAAAAGAAGATAACGAATGAAAATTCTAGGCTTTGGCAGGGCCACTCTGCCCCGCTTCCCCCTGGAATCCGCCACTGGTGTGCAGTACCCATGGTAGATAGCACCTTTTGCATCTTACCGTAATTGGAGGTGTTTTCGCTTGAAATGTGTTTCCCTTGTAGTTTTTATACTATTTTCGAGCATCTAAGAGCTTCATATTTTTCACCCTTTGCCAATCATCATAATTTGCCCGCCTTTTTTACCTTTATTCACGAGTTTTAGGATGTCCGTTATGGGTGGTGTGAGTGTCTTGTCCGCCATTTCTATGCAGATAGCACCTTCTGCATCTAAGGCCAACTTTCGAATATCGAAAATAATGCTTTGTGGTAAGTGTACGCTCACGAGATTGCACCAGGGAGATAATTCCCTCGCATACAACCGTTCTACATTGAAATGTAACGAAATTTTGTATTATAAGTTACTAATTGTTCAGACAAACCTTTAATTTGTCATTAACCCTTCCTCATTAAGTAAATTCTACAATACTGACTTCTTTAATTAATATTTTATTAATTGAACAAAAACTCTTTAATTAATATTTGATTAATTTGCTTTACTAATGCAAATAAAGATTGATACTAAAAATCCTACCTATTAAAACAAAGTGTTCGTAAGCGACAAGAGAGATGGAGAGAGAAAGAGTCAGTAGTAGGATAGAGAGAGACAGAAAGAGAGAGCTTGAATGAAAGATATATATGTATGTATGTATATATATTATAGAAAGAGAAATAGTGAGAGAAAGAGAGAGTTAGAGAGATCATTTGGGAGAGAAAGAGAAACAAAGTGAGAAAGAATGGGGTGATAGATACTGAGAGAAAGAGATGGAAAGGAAGTGAGAATGAATGAGAGGAAGAAAGAGTTAGAGAGAGAGAAAGAGAGAGATTGAGAGAGTTAGATTGATTGATTGATTGATTTTTCGTGTTTCCGGGCGCGTCAACTACTGTGGTCATTAGTCCCGTTAGTGTAGTGCATATTTCTTCGGGAGATGGCAGTGATCTTCCCCCGCTGGATGGCGAGATCCGGCGCCGACCTACCGTCGGCTAGTGGGGTTTCCCCCTAACCAGGACTCTCCCACCAACGGGGCAACGCCCCAGCCGGGACAAGCTCTAAGCTCCCTACCGGTCTCCCGTAATATGTGGTAGTGTAGTGCATGTTAGTGTAAGTGTGTGTGTGTGTGTAAGGGGAGACGATAGGACAAGGAATGGGAAGGACAGATCGCGCGCGGTCCGTGGCCCGTTTGGTAGGGTACTGCTCCGGCATTCGCCTGGTGTTGATCGGAGAAACCACGGAAAACTACCGATCAGAGCAGCCGTCCGCTAGAATTCTCCTCCAGACAGCAGCTGAATTCGACCTAGCTGAAGAGCTAGTGTCGAAAATCCTGCCGTCGTCAGGACTCGAACCTAGGACCTCCCGGTTAGAGGCGCTGCAGTGACATCAGTTGATGCACTGAGCTACCGCTACCGGTTTGAGAGAGTTAGAGAGATTGAGA
This sequence comes from Teleogryllus occipitalis, assembly GCA_011170035.1. Taxonomy (NCBI): domain Eukaryota; kingdom Metazoa; phylum Arthropoda; class Insecta; order Orthoptera; family Gryllidae; genus Teleogryllus; species Teleogryllus occipitalis. The sequence goes on from BLKR01007971.1 coordinate 14,058, forward strand.
GAGAGAAAGAGAGAGATCGAGAAAGAGTGAAAGAGAGAGGGGTGGCAGCCGCAAGCTCGCCCCTGCGCGAAGCCGCGTGAACGTGACCGCCCGTGACGCACGCACGCACGCCACCTGACGCACATACGTTCACGCGCCGAAGCGCATGCTGCGTCACGCGCGCGTCACACGGGCGACGCCCCGGGCGACACGGGGCGAGACGAGGGGGCGCGGAGCGGGGAAGGGTTGGAGGCGGGGTGTGGGAGGAAAAGCGCTCAAAGGAAAATCTCTCGATGCGTGGGTCACCCTCGGCACTGGATATCAACAAGTTAATACATGAAAATATTAAAAAATAAAAACATACCAGATTTCTGCTGTCCCACGACATATATTTTGCTACATTTATTCAGTTCTGCCGACAGGTGAAATAAAACGAATTTTTCATTCAAAGGTCACCAATGCCCCCTTTTAATAAGGATAAAATGCCTCAATCCGGTATTGCCAGAAAATTTTTGGTTTGATTTTTTTATTAAATTATAGGCTTCAATGGAATAAATTATTTATCAACGACGCAACATACATTAATCCTAACGTCTTTAAAGAGTTCTATTTTTCTAGCGTTCATTTTGGAAATTAATTATTACTCAAAGAAATAATAAAGAAAACAATGGTTTTTATCCACAATAGTTGCATTTTGAGTGATAAGTTTGAAAACAATCTTGTATGTTACAAGAAGAACACATGCACCTCATTGTATTCTAAAGTTACCCTATACAAGTATACCACTTAAATAGCAGAGAACGCAATCTGTCTGTGTTGTCATGTGTGCTACATTAGTGCAGAATCCTTTATGAATTGCAGGTGATGGCAGAAATGCGTGGATCAAAGCAAAAAGACGACACAAATCGTGCGCTCGTAGATTCTCCAGGCGATGTAAATTAGAGCGGCTCGTCAGCGTCAGTAGAATTTACGAAAAACGCTCCGCTATGCTAGGTGATATTAGCCTAGAATGTCTGAAGATTCTGCCCTTTTCTTTCTAAAATAATTAGATAATCACGTTGATTGATAGACTGACTATTTCATGTATCCGGGCAGATAATCTGCAATGGTCATTAGTCACGTAAGAGTAGTACATGCTTTGATCACGGAAGTGGCCGTGTTTTTCCTGCACTAGATGGCGGGATCTGATGTATATCTATATGTGCTATCTTGCAAGGTTTTTCTCAACCAGATAATTCCCATCAGGCTCTGCCAGACGCCTGCTGATTTCGATCGAGCTATGTAGCTACTGCCGAAAACTCTGTCAATGTCTGGATTCAACCACTTGGACTTTTCGATCAGAGGCAGTGCAGAGACATAGTAGATGCCCTGAGTTATGTGAGCAAATGATAATGAAATAGTTTATAAAAGTACTGGGAGGCTGCTAACAAAAGTACTGCGGCTAGTATGTATTAGCGAGTCCGCAACTAGTAAAACGTGGTTGATTGGGAGATCCAAGGAACTAGTCCAGAATAATCGGCATCCGCTCAGTAGCTGGCACTAGGCCTACCCGTAGTTTCTTACGATATATTTTTGGTGAATGCCGGAGCAGTATACACTCGATACTTTTTTCCCAACCCCATCCTCCTTCGTATCCTTACAGTCGAGCAATGGCCTGATCTCCCACCTTCTTTGTACTGCTCCCATTTCATTCAAGAGAGTCTTCAATCTTGTCCAACAAGATCTTGTGGATACGAGAAGTAGCGACCAGGTGTCTCCCTCGAGACTCATAGACTAAGTTAGACGTCTCAGGTATTTGCAAACTCTCCCCTAATTCTGAAAGGATACGGTGAAGAAAGACCTTTTTGTGAGACCACTAGGGAAGGTATTACTTCAAATGAAGGGCTTGGAGCAGTAACAAGATAAATTACACCAGCCTCAGCTAGCCTCCCGCGATTCGTAAATATGAATAACTCGATTATGGTGAAATTGTGGCTTATCAAGTTACTACATGATGTGATGTTGATATGACATTAGCTTGTCAGTTAGGTCGAATTCAGTCGCTGTCTAACAGATAATTCTAGCGGCCAGCTGCACTGATAGGTAGTTTTCCGTGGTTTCTTCGATGAACACCGGAACGTGAATGCCGGAGCAGTACCCTATCAAACAGGCCACGGACCGCCAGCGATCTTTCCTTCCCTTTCCTGATCCTAACCTCACATCTTACGTGCACACACTTACACTAATACGCACTACACTACCACACATGCCGGGAGACTGGACGGAAGCTTGTCCCTTGTCCCGGCTGGGGCGGTGCCCCGCTGGTGGGAAGTATCTGATTGGGGAAAACCCCGCTAGCCGACGGTAAGTCGGCGCCACATCTCGCCATCCATGGGGGAAGATCACCACCTACTCCTGAGGGAAAAACCTGCACTACAGTTACGGGACTAATTACCTTAGCAGTTGCCTGTTTAACAAAAGAGATATTCTAAGGACAGAATGTTTGGCGAAAACTTCGATCATAGATTGTGATACGTCCAAGAGAAGGATTGGGAAAATAAATTTTTAAACATTAGTACATAATCTCAATGTTTTCATGACTTTTGGCTATTTTTCAAAACGTATGTGTTTTGACATTATGTTGAGAAACCTCATAATTAACATTATGTTGAGAAACCTGTAATGGTAAATTGGTTCCAATTGTAATTTGAATCAGAGAAAGGCATTTTAAGAACTCAAGAAAATCAATACCACACCTTTAAAACTGTTATGACTAGACATCGGATGTTTAGGGAAATGCCTATTTTTTTCTAGAGAACTTATTTAAAGGCTGATAATATATGTCCACGAATCATGACAAATGATGACATTTGACGGAATTTTATAATGCTTATTTTTGCTTATTTTAGCATAAATGCCTATTTTTAGGCGCCTAAAAGACGATTTTTTAGTGCCTAAACATCCGATGTCTAGTTATGACAAAACTCAAGGGAAAATTATTTCTCTTCGGTTTTCAGTGAAATGAATTCCACAAACACTGAAGACAAATAGCTGACAAACACAGATGCTGTTACATAAGGTTGTTCATATTTCCTTTATTATTATTATTATTATTATTATTATTATTATTATTATTATTATTATTATTATTATTATTATCATTATTATTATTATTATTATCATCATTATCATTATCACTATCATCATCATCATCATCATCATCAAGCGTGCTAGTAGTGTGTAAACCAAGACGATAGTAGAGATATATAAGCCATCTTATACGCGTTATCCGACGTGTTCCGTATCCGCCGTGAATTCGTTCAATAAATTCCTTCTAATACGAACTAGTTCACATAAATAAATGACCTTAACGCCCATTGGCGTTTCATTCCTCAGTCTGAATGCGTAACATCGAAAAACAACACAATATCACGAAACATTTACATCTAAAACACGGTTGTTTTTCATTTTATTACCCTTGGGCTTCAAACATGCAAACTGTTTGTTTTGTATGCAGAATTCTGTTGTCACAGCCTCTCCGTACACAAACAGCCGAGCCCTTATTCCTTCGGCCTGCGCGGGGTATTGCGGGCCTCCGCCGGGGCAGGGTGGGCGAGCGGGCGCGCGCGGGTTGCAGCGCGTGGGTCGAGCGGTGCGTCTATTTGCGCGCCGCCCACGACTGCGTGCCGGCCGTGCGTAGGCGGCGTGCCGCGCGCGCGCACGCACGCACAAGCGCGTGCGCCGCCGCGTTCCCACGCAGTCGCGTCGCTTCGCCCGCGCTCCTGCGACCCCCGGCCCACGCACCTGCCCGGCGCCGCCTACGCGTCTTGGAAGGATCGCTGGAGAAAAACGCTTCGCCCACGCGACCCGGGTGTTTCCGATAAGCTACATCGGACCCGTATCGGCTTGGGTGGCTCAGGGCTTCAACTGATTGTCAATGCAGTGACTCTGACCGGGAGGTCGTAGGGTTTCAAGCCCCAATGTTGGCAGGATTTTCGACACTAGCTAGACAGCTATGTCGTTTACAGCGCTGTCTGGAGGAGAATTCTAGCAGCCGGCTGCTCCCATTGGTCCCGGTCAATACCGGGCGAATGCCGGAGTAGTACCCTAATAAACGGGCCACGGACCGCGCGTGTTCTTTCCTTCCTAACCCTTGTTTTCTCCTCACCCCTTACCTACACACACTTATACAATACATGCACAATACTTTGACACACGTCGGGAGCTTAAAGATTGTCCCGTCCGAGCGGTGCCTCGCTGGTGGGAGATATATGGTGGGAGATAACCCCCAAACCACCTTGTAGGTCGGCGCCGGATTTTACCATCCAGGGGGGAAGATCATCGCCATATCCCGTGATAAAAATGTGTTTTACACTTACGGATCTAATGTCTAGCAGTTGTCACGTCCGAAAAGACCAGTCAATCAACTGATATAGCCCACTTACTCGATACGCTTGACCCGTGCACTAGAGTTACTTCGCTCATGCACCTCCTTCGCGTTGCCCGCAAGCACCCTCGTTCGCACACGCACTTGCGACCCTTATCCCACGCACCTGCCTCGCATCGCATATGCACCGTTTCGCCCACGCACTTTCATCGCATCCCATAATTATCCGCTGCGCCCACGCTCCCGCCAACCTTCATCCAGGTACCTGCCCGTAACGCCTACGCATTATTATCGTATCAGAAACCTATTAAAAATAACTATTTTTGTCTATTCTTGTCTTTTTCCAACAATATGCATTTTAATTCAAATAAACTGCTCAAATAACTGTTTCTGTACAATTAGTCTATACAGAGATATTGATTTTAATAATGTATATTTAATGTATTAGTTAATATTTGTATTGTATACTTCTAAAAGACTAAATATGTCTGAAAAAAGTATCGTACCTCAGCTTCTGAATCAATGACCCCTATCTTGATTAGGTGTTTCATCCACTCTCCCTGATCCTTCAAGAATATATTGAGGTGACCCCTTGTTTTTCTTCTGGATATATATGTTACTTATATATACTTGTATACTGGATATATCTGTACACGCTTTCTAGAGTTCATTGGGCCATACAGTTATTCAAATAATCGTTCTCAAGGTTTTATGTTCTCCATATTACGACTAACACAATAGGGATAATTGACAAAAGCTGTAGCTTATAGTTTTATTACATAGGAGAGAATATTCTCTTTTCATTTCTTGCCAAAAACGCTCGTTTCCACTTGTATTCATCATTCTACTTCTTTTTAGTTCGGGTAGTTAGCCCAGAAGTCAAGGAAATGTACACAGAATACACTTCTCGTTACAGTACGTCTGACACAGTTTTAACTGTTTTTGTTGTTAAATAAAACATGCTACATCCGCGATCCCATTACGCATCACTCACGGACTTGGCTCAATTCGCTCACGAACCTTCAAAGCACCGCACCAGCTACGCGCCCACGACAGTCACGTTCCCCGCTCCAGCCATGCACCCGCGCCCCCTTACCCGTACCCTGTCTCGTATCAAACACACCACATTGTTCCATCGCGGAAATATCTGCTACATTCACGCACTTGTAACCCGCTCACTCTTCTACTTCGCGTACGCACGTTTGCCATATCCTCTTCGCCCAGGAAACCGCCATAGAAATTCGCTTCGCTCGTGCAAACGCGACCCTTCTCCCATACAAGTGCACGCACCCGCCTCGCTTCGCCCATGCATCTATTTCGCTTCGCACACGCTTCTTCGTCCGCAGTGCTCAAGTATCCACGACCTCTTCTCCATTGTATTGCCTACACTCGTATATCGGTCAACAAACCCGTTTCGGTTTGTTTGACGGAACGCCTATCCCACGCAAATCAGCACTTCTCGCTCACGCACATATCTCGCTTTACTCACGCACCTTCGTTGTGTTGCTGCATTATCTGCAAGCCCACAAACCCTCGACCCCTCACATACACACAGCCTCGCAACGTCTACAGCACACCCCTCGCCCACGCACAGCCTCCACTTTCGCCAAGCTCTGTGACCTGCTTCGCCCACGCACTCGCGACCCCTCGCCCATGCACAGCCTCACATCGTCTACAGCACACCCCTCACCCACGCACAGCCTCGCACATGCGCCAAGCTCTGTGACCTGCTTCGCCCACGCACCCGCGACCCCTCACCCACGCACAGCTTCGCATCGTCTACAGCACACACCCCGCCCACGCACAGCCTCACACATTCCCCAAGCTCAGTGACCTGCTTCGCCCACGCACTCGCGACCCCTCGCCCATGCACAGCCTCACATCGTCTACAGCACACCCCTCACCCACGCACAGCCTCACACATGCACCAAGCTCTTTGACCTGCTTCGCCCACGCACCCGCGAATCTTCGCCTATGCCGCGCATCCCCCACGCACCCGCAACACGCTAATAGACTTGTTACGCTTTGTGCACGCCCCTTCGACGCAACGCTTAATTCTGCGCTACACCCATGCATCCGTCTCACATCGCCTACGCACATTTTCCGTACAAAAAATCTCTTCATCTATACTTCGATTTTTTCATAGTGACCGATGATATTAGACCATTATTGCAGTATCTGCCTTATAAAATGAATCCTTTCAATTACTTAGCGATCGTTTTCTTCAACTGGGCTCGTGGCCACAGAAATGTGCTTACTACTGTTAAAAAGATTCATTTTATAATGAGTTGTAACAATGGCCGAATGTCATCAGCCACTATGGAAAAATCGAAGTATAATCCGCAGCAACGCCTCGCTAACTTACAAATCTTACTTTCTCCGTTCCTTTGACGCATCTTTGAAATTACCTCTATCTCCACGGATCCGCAACTAAACACACATTTATCTTGCATCACCTATGCACATTCCTCATAATGCCGCAAAAATGAGTTTCGTTTAAGCCGCCCCAACGCAATGTCCAGCAAATTCAGAACGCATCGCCCACTCTAGAGTTTCGCTTAGCTCACGCTTGTCGTAACGTCGCTCAATTACCCGCTATACCCACGCACCAACGACCTCTCACCCACGCACAGTCGCATCGTCTAGGCGATTTCGTCAAGCTCAATGGCCTGCTTCTCCAACGCAACCCTGACCCTTCGCTCATGCCTTTCATCGTCCATGTTTCCGCAACACGCCGCCAATGCACTTGTTTCGCTTTGCAAACGCGCCACCTTCGACACATCTCTCACTGACACGCCACGCCTACGCATCTGCCTCGCACCACCTACGCGCATTACTCTATCTAAAAAATTGCTTTAACCCGTACCCTCGTCGCATCGTTGAAATACGCTCTATCCCCAGGAACCCGCAACCTTTCAACCATGCATTTGATTCGCACCGCCTACGCACTTCCCTCATATTTTTTTCCTAGGGCTTTTATCCAGCCGACAGCCGGTTGCCCTTTACGTCCCGAAGGGACGCATATTCGACCATACACTAGACAAACACTTGCGGGCTCCTCTGATCTGGGGTCAGCAGAACGCGAGGCCCTCCGCGACAACACACACACAAAGTCAAGGGACAAACAGCCATGTCCAAGGCGGGACTCGAACCCGCGACCCTTCGGACCGAAGCGCTGAGTCTGTACTCGCTCTTAGCCACCTCGGCCATCCAGGTCGGCACTTCCTTCATATTGCTCAAAAAATTCCTTTCGTCTAAGTCGCCACAACGCAACGCCCATGCGGTTCACAAAGCTTCGCTCATTCACAAGCCGCGATTTGCTCACGCACTTTTGTAGCATCGTTCAATTACCCGCCACGCCAACGCAATGCTCGCATCACCTACGCACTTTCGTCAAGTTCAATAACCTGCTTCCCCCACGGATCCCGCACTCTTCGCCCCATGCCTCACACTGCCTACCCACACGCAACACGTCGCCAATGCACTTCGCTTTGAACACGCGCCTTCGTCACCCCCTTCAATTACGCGCCACGCCCACGGGTCTGACTCGCATCGACTACGCACATTCCTCGGTTCAAAACGTCGCTTCGTCTAAACCGCCGCAAAGCATCGCCCACGCACAAGTCTCGCTTCGCTCACGCACTTTTGTCGCATCTCTCGACTACCCTCTTCGTCTACGCGCCCGCGACCTCTCGCCTACGCACAGCTCGCTTCGCCTACGCATCCTCGTCGTGCTCGATTACCTGCTTCGCCCACGCACCTTGGTCGCATCGCAAAAGAACCCGCTGCGCCAGGCTGATCGAAATGAACCATGCAGGGCGCAGGCGCCCCCACAAGCTGACAAGCGCTCAGCGTGCTGGAGGAGGGCGCGGCAGTCTGCGTATTTAATTTATTACATCTGGCTGAACGAAGATCAAAGAAGGGAACGCGCTTCCAATTTTCGCTTCCAAGCACATGGTCTCACACCAGATGTAACATCACTTTTAAAGAATAATATACGTAAAATCTCACACCTTTATTTATAAAACTCGACGTAGGCGCTATATTTCTAGCTGTAGGAGAGACGTAGGATAAAGAAAATTATTTCCAGTTTATACTCGAGATAAAATTAATTTATTTTTGTCTAATAATCGCATTGTAAAAATAAATACGAGGACAACGGCGGGTTAATTCAGTTCTTTCTTAATAAAATAATTTTGAATGAGTTGCATGCAGCAGCAATAATGCTTTGAACAAAACATAGTACGTTACACACAAAGAATATCAAACTAGTGGTCCAACAACATCACATACTTTCTTGCATTATATCTATATTTTTTAATTTTCGAAAATTCACACATTTCAAGCGAATTAAAACATGTACCATTTTTCTAGACGTCATTTGTACTACATGTAGGAAAAATTAAAGAAAACGCTTGACGTGTGTTTTTGAGAAAAAGTGTTTTTACACAATGCATTAATTTCAAGCAGAAATTACGAAATATTACTATTTTTTAAATGTGCATGACCGTTTTTAAAGTTTTGATTTTTAGAACAGATTTTTAATGCAAAATACCGCTCTTCAACTTTGCAGTTTTGAAATGTTAACTTTTTGCAGTTTTCGAAAAAATAGAGTTTGTCGAAAATGAGACTAGCACCAATTTTGTCACTGTCCTTTGATATATACGAGGAGAAAATATAAATAAAAAATTTGGAGCGATCTGTGAGAAATTGAAGAAAGAATTGTTGAAAAAATAAAAATTGCCTTATTTCACACAGAATTACGTAAAAGCTACTCATTTATCGAAAAATTACATGACCTTATTTCAAGATGTTTTAAAAAAATAGATTTCATGAAGAAAAACTCTATCTTCAATATTGTAGTTGTAGTAACATGCCGAAACAAATATGAAGTTTTGCAATTTTCGAAAAATTAGGAATTTCTACGAAAATGAGTCATAGTCATAGTTGCAGTGTTCTGTGCAGAGACGACAATAATTCAGCTCACAGATGTACAGTAATAGACAGAAGCGATGTGTCATAAAGACTTTTTCAACAAACGAGGGGGGGGGCTCTTATCAATGGACCAGGAACATATTTTGGGATTTTACCGGAAATACTCGTTATCTAAAATGTCTGTGATACAATTACCTTTTATTTCACTTTGAAGAGAGTTTTTTGCGTCAGCATACTATAATTCATAATATACAGCTTAAGAGCAACAGTATGAGGTGACACTATATTCGTGTTTTCCATTGTCTTCCATTGTCTTAGTAATTGTGATATCCCCTGTCTCATTCGACACGTCTCTTCAGATTATCTTTATTACCTATTAAGCTACGCACCACAACTCACGTTACTTTTCACATATCTTCAAGTTACCTTTACTTAAAAGATGTACGAGTGCTTTGACTGGATGCCAATGTGGAATAATTCAACTTCATTTCTCTAATAACATCACATATACATACGCGTACATTCAACACCTAAAGTTCCAATTATTGAAGATGGTTGATCAATATACAGCGTGGTATATGCTTTCGGTGATGAGAAGAAATTAACGTAGCAATAAGACGTAGAATCAGAAGATTCTCTAATGATAAGAAGCTTTCCATATCATTGGTAGAGTCTAATGAATAATTTTAAAGACTTCATCATGAGCTATCATGTTCAAATAGTTATTTATGATTGCAGTGGTAGAAGTGACCTTTTATTTTGCCGATATGAAATGTGCCACTAGACCGACAGGCCGAGTAACGCAATCCTGCGCGCAAAATAAAATCACTTTTACCATGTATGTTATACTCTATTTTTAAGCAGCCATACTGACATTCATTTTAGTTTAATTTAAGAACACAAATCGCTTAATGATACTGATATTCATTTTATTTTAATTTAAGTATAGAAAATTGTTTAATAATACATTACTAAGGTACATTTTAATTTGTTAATGTCCGTTACCATATTTTTTTTGAATTACTTTTTTCGAAAGCAACAATCCGAACATTATTTTTTTCGAACTGAATACTTTCCTATTCCATTTTACCGAACGAATTTTCCGAAAGGAACACTGAACATTATTTTTTTTTCGATTTGGATACTTTTCGAATCCATTACATCCGATTTTCTTTCATGAAACATTTTATATTCGACTTTGTTTTATAAGAAATTTTAACTGTTCGATTCACAAGAATCTTCCGAGGATAAATATTCCCATTGCACGATAATTTCAATGAAAACGTACGTGACATTTTCAGGGTTGTGTAATAGTAATCGCCTCAAATGAATATCTGGGGATCCATATCTGTTCATGGGATTTTCAAGGCAATTTCAAGCAAATTCAGGTAGTTGTTTACGATAATAGGTTTAATTATAATGAACGGCAGTCATACAAACAACGAAGTCCAAATTGCCCTACTATGGGTATTTAATTCGCTAAGTAATATAGATAACTAGTTGTGCTACAGAACGGCACAGACTTTATCGTAGTAAAGTTTTCTAATTTCCTTGGTGTACACTGGCTTTACGGTCTTGCCTTGTCCTCTTGCCATCTATCGCCGCCCAGGGTACATTTTTTTGAAATTTTCTTAACTTTTCGGTTTCCTAATAGTAGAGCCGAAATATTACTTTCATAATATTAAAGAAGACTAAAATCTCGGCTTATAGGGAAATTTTCGTTTACAAATTTGAAGCCCTTTTTTGAAAATGGTGTTTAATCGATACTGTAAATTCGAAATTTGGAATTCTTTTTAACAGAAAACTTTTGAGGATTTGAAAAATATAATTTAAAGACATTTACAGCATTTCCACTCATAAATACAATAATCTATACAAATCGATGAAAATATCGATACAAAAAATCGATACAAATCGATGTGCATATTTACGGCATAAGATAATATTTTTTAAAAAATTATATAATTTTTTAAAAAGACAAAAAAATACACGAAAATGAACTTTATCTCATTGGCACGGTGATGAGGTCAAGGATCAATTAAAATATTCAATTGTGACCTCTACTCAGGCTGGGTGTGAAATGTTCATGGATTCGGGGCTCTCCCTTTTGAAGATTTTGTAAAAAAATAACACAAAGTCGTAGTCAAAGAACATTTATAATTGGACGTTTCCTTGAGCATTTACCAAGATACATAATGTCATTCCATAAACACCCATAACAAAAAGAACAAACATTGTACAGTGTTAAAAAAAACAAAAAATAACCCAAGAAAAAACAAGTTTTCCTCAAATATAAACAAAACTTTGTTTTGTTCTGGAGACAATCATTTTATCCATTTACTAGTTTGCATATCACTAAAGCAAGAATTGAACATTGGCACTAATATTAGATTTCAAAAAGTAAAGAATGACATAACAGTGATGTAATGTTTAATCAATATTATCACATTACTTGTTGCACTATCAAACTGGTGCTTAAGCATTAAAAACACAAATTGAATTCTTAATTTTTTCTAAGTGCAGCATTCATTGTAGGTTATTTTTCTCTTAAATGACCCTTAAAGTACATCTCACCTTGAGGACAAATAATGAAGCAAGTCTCTTCAGAACACTGTTCAGTCTCCGTGTCAACACCACAGAGACATTTAAACAAGAAAATAAACTGCAAATGACAAACACATGTTATCACCTCAGAGATCAACATGAACCTATTTTTAAAATTACAAGTGTTTAAATGTTGGGCTGAAATAAATGTAGAAATGTAACACATTCTGACTCTTATATCATACTAAAGCTTCTTCATGATCAGTACAACATGATAAATCGTCTAGTCTTGTACACTTTAAGAGAATGATACAAGCAAAGATGAAGCATAAATATGAATGTCTCATAACATAACATTCTTAATTTTAATCAATGCATACTTTGCAATACATTAAAGTAACATAATAAATATAATAACATTCTGTAATAACCTTGTTTTGTTCGGAAGAAAATGGTATGCACCACGATTCGACCAACGAGACTATCCTACCCCGAGCTTTCAAATTGGGAAGGCTGCGCATACTTTGTTGCAGATCACCTGGTCTACGTGCCATTGCACAAGCCAACTCGGTTTGTAAGTGCCAACATCTGCTTATCAAAAATAAACAATAGCCTCTATTGTAGTGACTATTACATCAGCACTGACATAAGCTTCATGCACTCTGTCTTCTTTTAAACATCTCTATTGAATGTTTATAGTTTCAATTTAACAGAAGCTGTGTCTTTCCCACACAGTACATTCTATCAACAGAAGCACTGATCACAATCTATAATGTATAAACAAAATGTACAGTACAAATACCTCTTTTCTCAAGATAACCTCACTCCACGCCGTCTGACCAACGACAAAAATCTCTCGCCTCCCTCCTGCCCCCGTGACGTCACAACGGACGGAAGGGAGACCCCTCCCCACCTCCTCTACACCCCTCTTGCTGGAGAAGCTGGTGTCGTCAGCGGCGGCGGCGAATTTGTATGTCGAATATTTGAATGGACACACTATTATAAAAATGTGGTGAGCAAACTTACTAAGAAAGCATGTCAGATACGCAAGTCCGGCGGAGGCCGGTGGAGAAGTTTCAAGACATGCGCTCAGCACTAACTCAGCGCGCGCCTCGGGCCCCGCAACTCGCGCTCCGCCCCAGCTTGGTGGCCAAGGTGCTAGCGAAGAAGCGCGTCAGCTGCCACGCAGGGAATAGCGTGGTGTGGAAGGGTGAAGCGCTGAGCAAGGAAGTGGTGAAAGGGTGAGAACGGGAGGCGAAGCAGTGGCCGGGCGCCCGGAGGTCGAGACTTGGAGAAGAGCGGCCAGCACGAGCAGACGTGAGGCGAGGCGAGACCTTCGCGGGTAAACCATGTCCAGGGCTGTCGAGATGGTGTGTTAACGCGAACGCGATCAAGACTAGTTTGTCCCCCATGCAAATCTTATGTATCAGCTTCATGTTCATATGAGTAGCGAAAGCAAAACATAAATTAACGAACGAGCCAGATTGAATTATGTAACTATCCAGAGTTTATAAACCAGCATAGAGAAAAGTCATTCACTTTCATTCAACCACACGCCCCTCGGGACGTTCCTTTGGGTGTTTCAAGACCCGTCCTCTCACAGCCAAGCGAGCCGGGTGCCGGGAGAGAAGTGGAGGTAAATAGAGAAGAAACAGATAATGGCCTGAACTCGAAGGCCCAAAAGAGTTCCAAATGATGAACGAGGAGCAAACTTTGGCATCATATTAAACAGTGTAATTAGCACTATTCCTTGGAAGAGTTTGAAAAAAAAGTGTGGGGCCATTTTTGATAAAATGGCATTTGAGCATTTCTGAAAATGCGGAATTTTGAGCCCATTTTCACAGTACAACTGTTGAGTGTTCGAGAACCTTTACACGACATTATTTAAATCGCAAGTACTTATAAATACAATAATGTGAACAAATTACCGGTAATGTAAAAATGAACGACGAGAGAGGCACGTCAAGAAAAGTACATTTTTGAAATTTTTGTAAAAGAAAAGAATAGAGCAATATGACATTTATGTAATCTTACAGAGGGCATTTTGCACTATCTCCACTAAAAGTTTAAATAAAAACTTTGGAACGGTTTTTGAGAAAATCTTGTTTTTGTATTTTTTAAATTGCAAATATTTCCCGCAATATTGCGCGAAAACTACTAAAAGTTAAAAAATGTACCTGATCTTAACCAAGGAATTAAATATGGAAATCAAATTCTACTTAAAGGAAAAATCTCTATCTTCAATTTTGTAGTTATAGGAAGACATCGAAAATTCAAATATTTCGAATTTTCGAAAATTCAGAGTTAACCGTAAAATTTTAATCTAAGTCACTGTTATAAGTGTGTTTTACTCTATTCTCTCAAGAAATTTAAAGAACAAATTTGGGACCGTTTTTGAGTAAATTTTGAAAATATCCGAGGGGCTTCATGTAAAGTACTCCCAAATTTTAAAGGTTTCTCAAAATTTCAAAGCTGCAACAAGAGTCAGATTGACACGAGTTTCTTCAATTTAGAAAAATCCTTGGGCTGGTTTAG
>BLKR01007972.1:0-28335 GCA_011170035.1 Teleogryllus occipitalis
CCGCCCGTAGGCAGGCAGGCAAACGCGCGTGTGTGACGTTGTGCGAGCAGGCGGGAGGGAGGAGGCGCGCTTGAGACGGGCTGCGCCAGCCACCGCGCCGGCTTCGGGGCTTCGGGAGACCGCCCTACACGCTTCGCGCATCCCGGATGGAGGGCGTTCTCACCAGTGCCTGCGCAGCCACGGCTCACGAGGAGATCGGAAGGCGGTGGTGGTAAGTGAAAGGAGAGGAAAAATTGGAGTAAGCATAAAAATGTGAAAAAAGGGAAAGGGACAGCGAACAGAAGTATGAATAGATTGATTGATTTATTAGTGATTCTGGGCGCGTCAAGTACTAAGGTCACTAGTCCCGTACGTGTAGTGCATGTTTTTTCATCAGGAGGTCGCGTTGATCTCCCTCGCTGGATGGCGAGATCCGGCGCCGACCTACCGTCGGGTAGCGGATTTTCCCTCACCAGGTATCTCTCACCAGCGGAGCACCGCCCCAGTCGGGACAAGCTCTATGTCCCCGACCGGTCTCTTAACATGTGTGGTGGTGTAGTGCATGTTAGTGTGTGTGTAAGGGGTGAGGATAGGACAAGGAAGAAGGAAAGATCGCGCGCGGTCAGTGGCCTGTTTGTTAGGGTACTGCTCCGGCATTCACCCGGTGTTGATGGGAGAAATCACGAAAACTACTGATCAGAGCAGCCGTCTGCTAGAATTCTCGTCCAGACAGCGACTGAATTCGACCTAGCTGAAAAGCTACTGTCGAAAATCCTGTCTCCTAGTACCTCCCGGTCAGAGGCACTGCAGTAACACCAGTTGATGCACTGAACCACCCACTCTCGGTAGAAAAGTGGAGAAAAATTAAAAGTCGTTATCACTTCGGGTGTTTCTAAGAGAATACCAAGCTCCTAAAATTACATATTACATTCAAAAAATATCAACTTTGTTTTCTTTGTTTTTTGCGCTTTTATTTGTTTTTTCTCGTCTTGCAAATTTCTTTTTATTTTCAATTATATACTAGTGGAGCTTGAGCCACTCTAGTAGTGTACAGATAGCCACAAAATATTTGAAAATGTTGATAAGTGAATAATTACTTTTAGGCTGAAGAATGCTACTTTGCTATTATGAGAAATAGTCATACATTCTCTCATACTTTCTACATACATTCTTACATTACTTTCTACATACATTCATCTACATACATTCTCTCATACTTTGCGATAATTGATACAGTAAAATATTATAAACAACCTCTTCCAGAGGAACGATTTCTTTCCGCTTCGATAGCTTATGTAATCATGTTTCTAAAGCAATACACGTTTCTTCATCATCAACTCTTTCATCAATTATTTTTGGTTTTAAAACAGTCTTAATCTTATAAAATGTAATAATAAAGACTGATTTTCCCCACTATCGGTTATTAATCATGGACTGATGATTTCGAATTTCGTAAAAGATATTTTTATTATTGAAGGTGGGCCACACTACTTGGCAAACACTTCTACAAAAACTACAAAACTACACAAAAACTACAAAACTAACGCTACTTGTGATTGTTATACACTTTTATAAAGATCGGATAAAAGATTTGCGGATGGACCCATAGTCATTTCGGTACGCTACTGAGGAGACGTGTCTCCGAGCATCAAAAGATGTCACTGCAGTGCCTCTGACAGAGAGGTCGAAGGGTCCGAGATTTGAAGTGTCAGGATTTTCGACACTAGCTCGTCAGCTGGTTCAAATTAAGTCGCTGTCTAAATGATAATTCTAGAGGCCGGCTGATTGCGCCACTAACATGCACTACACTATCACACAGACCGGGAGACCGAAGGTTAGAGCTTGTCCCGGCTGGGGCGGTGCCTCGCTGGTGGGAGATAGCTGGTTGGGAAAACGCAGCTTGCCAACGGTACTTCGGTGACGGACCTCACCATTTAGCGGGAGAGGATCACCACCACTTCCTGAGGAAAAAAGCATGAAACACACTTACGGGAATAATGACCTTAGCAGTTGCCGCTCCCGGAATTACAATTCAATCAATCGTGTCATATTTCCGAGCCATTTCTTAATTGATCACTTTATTTTATAATTATTTATTTCAGCCTGATTTAATACTACACTATCCAAGAATGGCAAAGGCATGAATGCTATATTTTACTTACTGACCTTGCGAACACAACCCACAATACGTTCCTTTTAGCCGAAAAAGTCGATAAGAAACCTTGCGCAATGAATAAATATACCCAAATTACATCAAATTCGACATAATAAAGAGCTTACTAGCACTTTGAAACATAGAACCTTGTAAGTTTATATAATAGTAAACATTTTACTAATCTTTGATATATAAAAGGTGATCATGTTGGATGAAGAGAAATCCCAAGTAAATAAGAATAGAAACACGAAAAAGAATTAAACCTATGTATAATTCGAATATCTCATCTCTAACATCACAATCAAAACACACACAATCAGCAACCAGCCACATTCATCCCACGACACCTCATTTGAATATGAGATACTCATCAGCCACGCCTATTACCAGCGCCAGGTCGGAGGGCCATATATCAAATTACACATAGGTGTAGTATTTTCCCTCCACATGACCCAGCACCACAATCAACATTCCCCATAAATTTCTGAATGCCGCATCGGAACGCAAAACGGCGCTGATCTTTAGAGCGTATCATCAAACACGCCCCCCTCACCCCCACAAAGCCTCCGCAAAGGACGACGCGTCGTATCGCGACTTTCCCAAAGCAAAAGCTTCACGCTCCAGTCATCGCAGCGCACGTCACGCGTTCGTCTGTCTACGCTCCACGCCCTCGACCCGTGCGTCATGCCTCACGCATCGCTCGCAAAAAAAAAAAAAAATTTAAAAAGCCGTCCTGTGCGTTCAAAGGTGCATCGGCATGCTCAGTCCGGAGGGTACGCAAGCTTTGCCCGCTCTTTGTATCATTACGAACGTATCGATTTCACAACTAAATGACTAGGCCTCTGAAAAGTCAAAACGTATGTGAAAGACTGGAACGTGCCTTCTACGACCTTTTATGACAAATGGAGTGAGTAGACCTCACATGTGAATGATAAAAGAGCGTCGTTGGTTTTGGAAATGACTTCCTTTTAGAAGGTGAAACTCTATATTAGTCAAATTTTTCTGGGTCAGAATTTGTGGTATCGGTGATAAAAAAAATTGTTGTTTTTTTTGTAGTGAAGCTCAGAAATACAAGAAATCTGCCACTCATCTACAATATATTCACTTCTTTTAACGAAATGTACAATCTGTAAAGTAACGGTGGCCGATCTGGGTTTACCCTCTGGGGAACTTGAAATCATGGGCGATTATCCAGGAAGTTGTGATGGAGGGGGATTGGATGAGGGAATTCCTCGAAAGTTTTCCCCATTCTTCGTCTCTCTACATTATTCTCACTACACACAAAACAGTCCTACATCATTATCATCTTCAATGTTGAGTGCTAGCCGAGACACAGGAGATTACATTGCAACGAGGGAGACTGACTTGAAGCTCATCATATTCATCAAAAGTCAGTATCAACAGCTCAGTACAAGAAACCCACCAACAATACGTGTACGTTACTTTACAACGCATTGCCAGATGACACTAAATAATTAAAATCGATAAACAAATTTTAGTTAAAAGTAAACTTTTTTCTGGTGCATAACTGTTTCTATACAATTAGAGTCAATACTGATCATCAAAAAGAAAAATTATTATTATTTTAACAAAACAATGATATAATATAATGAAATAGTTTTCATTTGTACTGTATAATTCAAAAAATACTTAACATGCTTGTAACAAGTAATGTGCTTCAGCTTCTGGATGAATGACCCGCATCTCGATCGGGTTTTTGTCCAATTTCCCTGATCCATTGAACAAATGTTGAAATGGCCCCTTGATTCGCTTCTGGACGTAAATGTAGCTTCAATATGCGCACGTGTTGTTGGCTCTTTCTTTGCTTGTAGTCGTAATAGACCTTAGAGTGAGTTATTATTTTGTTAGCAATGCAAAAAAATCAAATCTGCAAGCAATTATTGGTGCATTTTATTACATTCAGGTCAAATGTCTCCGGGCATTTTCTTACCCCACGAGTCGTACCATTTTCATTACTTTTCATTTTATATTTATTAAATTATGTGAAACGTGAAAATTTTCTTAGAATACGTCTTAAGATTCAAGTTTTAAATTTAAAAATAAACACATAACAGCTTTTGGGTAAGGCTTCTTTTTAAAAAAGTACAAAAGAATTAAAAACCTATGATTTTGCTTTGAAAAAATTAACAGGCAGTCTTAATTGTTACAAAGAAAGAATACGTCCAAATATGCGTTTTGGAGTTTTTGCTTTATCATAGTTAAAAAAAACATATGGTATCATTTAAAACAATTCCACAGACACCTGCGAAACAACAAATCGACAGACACAACCTATACCTGCGAAACACTGGTAACAGTACATAAAGCCTCCCACGTCGCTCTCCAGTTTTACTTTTCTAGCAATTAAAAATTTCTCTACAATGTTGTAACTATCGGATTATATGTCAGTATATGTAACGGAAGCGCCTTCTACGCAGACAGCATTCACTCAACGCTACGCAAACACAAACACGGCAGCAGCACGACGCGAAACTTGCGCTCGGAACTATGCGGAGCAGTATCTATTATGGGGTACATTCGGCCCTCGGAACTGTTTCGAGTGGCGACCTCAATGTATGAACATCAAACGCAGGGATCCAGTGAGGGCTCTATGAACTCATACGCTACGCTACGCTACTGGAGCACGGTTGTGTACGAGCGTCGAATTGCGTTTAAGGTCACGAGCTATATACGGTCACCTATTTTAGTAGAATTCCGCAGATGCTCTTCAATGTAACACACGAAACCAATGATGTATTCGCGGATGGCTGGCGTTGGGATGCAACAAAATAATAGTGCCAAATTTTCTCAGGTATGAGAAAATGCAAAATTTTACGATGCACCATGCACGGCTGGGAATTGGCGAACGAAATGCGCTAGGAAACGCAGAAGACTGTTCTTCCAGATTGATTGTTTCCGGACACGTCAACTGCTATGGTCATTAGTTCAGTCAGTGTAGTGAATAATTTCTTTTGAAAGGTGCCAGTAATTCCTTTCCTGCAAAGTAGTGCAACGTACCGCCAGGAACCGCCTCAACCAGAACAAGTTCTAGTTGACTGATTGATTGATTGTTAGTAATTCCAGGCGCGTCAACAACCAAGGTCATTAGTCCCGTAAGTATTGTGCATGTTTTTCAACGGGAGGTGACTTTGATCTTCCCCCGCTGGATGGCGAGATCCGGCGCCGACCTACTGTCGATTAGCGGGGTTTGCCCAACCAGATATTTCCAACCAGTTGGGCACCGCCCCAGCCGGGTCAAGCTCTAAGCCTCCGACCGGTCTCCCGGCATGTGGTCGTGTAGTACATGTTCGTGTTTGTACGTGTGTTTAAGGAGAGGACAAGGAAGCGGAAGGAAAGATCGCGCGCGGCATTTATTTAACGGATATTTTTAATGAATCAGGCCACCACCCAAGGTCGTGCAGCACTCTCCCTGATAACGTACGCTCTTGGGGTTACAATATCTGATAAACTGAGTCGTAAAATATCAAAATTACCCAGAAAAATGCTTATATAACATATGATATCTATATCATTGTATTCATCTTTTTACACTCGTCATGATAGATTAAAAAATACAGTTTCATTTGAAAAAACAAAGTTACCTCAATGTCTCGTAAAATACAAGTGATAAAATGGAAATGAATATCTTTATGAAGTAGCTCCATTCCCCCATGTACTTCTGTGGAAAATGCACTGCAGTAACTTCAACCTTTCATAACTTCCACAGGGTGCTAAAGTTGTGAGACTCTGTATATTAAAAGTTATGATAATTAATGTCATAATCAGTTGGCGATGTTGATTGCATATAATAATAAGACAGGGAACAATTTTTAGCTGAAGTACAGGCGAGAACATTTATAACATTTGCCGATTCAATTGGATTATGTATTACACTATAGATCCATTTTGAATATTTCTTCGTAACTTAAGAGATTCAATGAATATACCACTAATCGCAAAATATTTTCATTTATTGTAACAATTTATTCATCAAAACGTTTTAATTCATTTATATTATTCATTTAATTTGTTGATATTTCATGTTTAAGAATATGCCTGAATAAAAATAATTATTTCAGCAAATGATGAACTATAAAAATTTCAAATACTTCTGTCTAAAACAGCCTAACGTTTCCTCAAACCCCTTCGTCCCTTTTTAGCGTCCCTTTTTACCCAATCACGTAGATTTTAAAGTCTAATATTCTGTATATTTCTCTGTATTAAAATGATATAGACATAGCCATGATAGATAGATAATCATGAAATCTCATTATACTTCTCATTATATTTTTCTTCCAAGTAAAGTTATTTTAGCTTTAAATTCACGAAGAAAATTCGTGCTATTTGCATATTTTATTACCAACGAATCTAGAATAGTCATACTTTTCTTAAAATTATTTTCAAATTTCCCTGGCCCGGCTTTTACCAAATATGCATTCCGATTCCTCCAGTAAACATTTCATTTCAAGAAAGCCCCTTCCCTTTCCAAAGAGAAGCAATTGAAGGAAATTGGAAACAGACATTTCGCTAAGAGGACAATGATGCACAATTGTGCCGGTCGTGTTCTATTTATTATACAAAAAGCGTCCCTCTTTTAAACCCTTAGGGAGCTTGTTATCGCATGTAACGGGGTGCAATTGCTGAGAATTCCACCCTAGTTTTTAGAATGAACTGCCTGCACGTAACGGCGAAGGCGCCTCCGCCGCCATTTAAGTAAATGGAACGCCAGGGGCGGCCAGCGACCGCCGAGGGTGGGGGCGGGGCAGGGGTGGGCGAGGGCAGGCGGGCGGGCGGGCGGGGCGGGCGGGGGCGGGCGGGGGCGGGCGAGGGCGGGCGAGGGCGGGCGGGGGCGGGCGGGGGCGGGCGGGGGCGGGCGGGGGCGGGCGGGGGCGGGCGGGGGCGGGCGGGGGCGGGCGGGGGGGGCGGGGCGGGGGGCGGGGCGGGCGGGGGCGGACAGTGGCGGGGGGGGCGGGCGGGCGGGGCGGAGCGGGGGCGGGGCGGGGGCGGGGCGGGGCGGGGCGACTCCGATTCACCGCAAACGCTCAACGCCCCCGCCCTCCCGGAAACCGCTGCTGCGCCATTCCAGGAGACAGCCTCCGCCCCTGCCGCCGCCGCCGCCGCCGCCACCGCCCTCACGTCCCGCGTGTTCGGGAGCGCTTCCGCAGTCGACCGTCTCGAAAGGAAGAGCCCCACCTGTCGACATTGTTTTTCGTCGTTCTCTGCGCCGCGCACCGCCTGCGGTAGCTCAACGGCAACGACTTTCCCGGTCGGTTGGTTGGCATTTAGTGATTCCGGGTGCGTTAAGTAACGAGGTCATTAGTCCCGTAAGTGTAGTGCATTTTTTACTCGGGATTTGGCGGTGATCTTCCCCCCTGGATAATGAGGTTCGGCGCCGACCTACAGTCGTCTACCGAGGTTTCCCTCAACCAGATATCTCCCACCCGAGGGACACCGCCCCAGCCGGGACCAGCTCTAAGCACCTGACCGGTCTCCCGACACATGTGGTAGTGTAGTGCCCGTTACAATAAGCGTTTGTAAGAGGTGAGGTTGGACAAGGAAGAGGAAGGAAAGATAGCGCGCGGTCCTTGGCCCGTTTGTTAGGGTACTGCTCCGGTATTCGCCTGGTGTTAATCGGAGAAACCACGAACAATTACATATTAGAGCAGCCAGCCGCTAGAATTCTCTTTCAAACAGCGACTGAATTCGACCCCACTGACAAGCTAGTGCCGAAAATCTTCCCACTGTCGGGACTTGAACTTAGGACCTCCCGATCAGAGGCACTGCAGTGACATTTTTGACGCACTGATCCACGTCTCCCGATACGTCGTTCCCTCTGCAGTGTTGCTTGGGACAACTAATAGAGAATCGGCATTATTTTTATGATTATATTTATTACGGATGAGATACTTCTGTTAAACGAGACTCTTCCTCAGTTATTTGGAAATGCACTACGTGCTAAGCCTCTGAACGCCGCGCGTAAAGATTATTTCCCTCCGATTGGGACACATGTGGCCCGGCACAACATCTCAATACGTGACAAATGTGATCGAGTAAATTGCATCATTTAACTTCAGAACAATATCAAAATAAAGCTGCAAATAGTACAGTTGCAAAGCTACAAACAAATTAATAAGCAGTTTTATTGAATCGTATAACCGGAAGATCTGATACAGGACAATTGTTGGCATCCTAGAGACTCTCACTGCTAGAGGTCTAGTGTTCGACTCCCTGCCGTGGCGGATTTTAAACTAGCTACATATCTAGGTCAAATTCCGCCGCTACCTTTAAGACAATTCCAGCTATTATTTGCTCTGATTGACTGTTTCCCGTGCTTTTTCCGATCAATACTACTCGAATGCCTGAGCAGTTTCTACCAAACGGACTGTGAGAGATCTGTTCTCAGCCTTGGCTCATCCCCACCCATTACACATACCATATACATAATCTTATATGCATTATCCTACCTCACAAGCAAGTCGTATACTGAGAATTTGTCCCGGCTTGAGCAGTTCCCTGCTGGAAGAGACACCTCGAGGAAGGGAACCCCAAAGGTAAGTAGCGAATCTCACGTTCTAGCAGGAACACTAATACCTCTCTTGATAACATGTATTGCTCTTACGGGATAATTGATACGAATGGCAATGAAAAAGATTTAACCAATTAATTAAATCTTATTGCGTGTTGTTTTAGTAACCGAAACTCTACTGTCGCAAATACATAAGCTTCACTTCAAAGGGGAACATAAATAATTAAAATCATTCTGTCTTGTTTTTCCAAGTTTTTTTCACACAACTTTTCATCCAGGATATCTGAAGCTGGTCTCCATAGACGGAGAATTAATTTTTTTGCAAACAACTTGAATGTTTCAGCATTCAATCTCCAGATGATCACCTGCAGCATATGTGTTATATCTAAAATGGAAGAGTAAATTCCTCCTAAAGTCCCCTTTTTCTCACATCGTTGAGGCCGGCTGCTCTGTTAGGTAGATTTCCATGATTTATCAACACTAGGTGAATGCCGGAGTAGTACCCTAACAAAC
Organism: Teleogryllus occipitalis; assembly: GCA_011170035.1. Lineage (NCBI taxonomy): Eukaryota > Metazoa > Arthropoda > Insecta > Orthoptera > Gryllidae > Teleogryllus > Teleogryllus occipitalis. The sequence continues at coordinate 9,174 of BLKR01007972.1, forward strand.
GGGCCCCGAATTGCGCGCGATATTTTCCTTCTCTCATTTCTATCCTCATCTCCCTATTCAAACACACTTACATGCAGTGCATTACCAAACATGTCGGAAGACAAGTCGAGAGATTAGATTGGTTTAGTGGTGAGTTATAGTTGACATTCACATACTTGAAATGATGAATAGCCGTTTTTGTGACTTCCAGACAGCAGAAAACTGATGATGATGGCTAAGCCATCGAAAGCTGCCGTTATTGAAATAAATAGTATTGTTGACAATGACAACGTCTTCAATCATTTCAATTAAGGGAGATTAGACCTTGACCTGGCTGGGACGGTGCCCGGTAATCACCTCGTCAAAATCATTTCCCATTGCCCAAGACCGAGAGGTCCTAGCATCGAGTCTCGCTGGTGGCAGGATTTTCGACACTGGCTCTGCAGCTAGGTCGCATTCAGTCGTTGACTGGAGGAGAATTATAGAACCGGCTGCTCTGATCACTAGTTTTTCCTTGTTTTTCGATCAACACCAGACGAATGTCGCAGCAGTACCTTAACGAACCGGCCAAGGACCGCGCGCGATCTTTCTTTCTCTTGCTTGTCCCATTCTCACCACTTGCTCACACACATTCACACTAACATGCAGTACACTACCATACATGCCGGGAGACGGATTCACTGGTGGGACCCACTGGTGGGAGATACCTGGTAGAGGGAACTTCGCCTTCCAACCGACGATTAGATTAGCGCTGGATCTCGCCAGCCAGCGGAGAAAGATCACCGCCGTGTCCCAAACCATGCACTACACTCAGGGTACTAATAACCTTAGCAGTTAATGCACCCCAAATCGCTAATCAGTCAACCAAAGCCGCCTTTCTGCAATACTTTCTGAATCCGCCTCTGGCAAGAGTAAAATGTAAGCCAAAAAGTACTGAATAAGCATTAGACCTCCAAATATGCAACTGTTTCAGTTTGATGAATTATAGCTATTACGCCAGAGTGATTTCTCTCAATTGCGATTATTCCTGAACGACTCTACTAAACGACTGCCAAGCGGTGCCTCTTTAAAGCCGCAAATGCGCCTAATTTAGCCCTTATTGTGTTATGCGTTCAGCGTCTATTATCTACGTAAGAGATGAATGCCCAATCTATCAATGGCTTCTTTTATCAACAAAATGGTACCAGGACGAGTCTTGCTAATATATCTGTTATCCACGTAGTGTGATATTTAAATAGTTATTTTTTCGCACACACGCATAGATACCTATTAGTCTTCTTTAAAATTACTAATCTAAACGCTCAATTGCTTGTAACACTAATACATTTCAATGTGGATAGTAATGTTTTTCTCAGGACTCTCTCCAAATATAATGTATTTGACTGGTGTTCTAGTACAATTGTCTTTTGATTTTAACTAAAGGTTTGTGAATGAAAAGTTCATATTCTGTGTCCACATTCATCCCATATTTCTGTTCATTACTCAAAAGTTCAATCTCTTTACTCACTTCGTCGTCATCGTTCGGATTTTCGCATCTATATTGTGGACACCTAATTGCCTTTTGAAAATATGTCAATGGGTATTCATTGGGCAGCCCATTCATACAGCGAGTTGCATTGGATGCGAGTGATTCTGCATGGTTCACATTTGTTGAGGTTCGGAAAGGGAAATAAATGAAAATGTAACGAAAGGGGAATCAAAATTTAAGAACAGTTCTCCAAGTTGTGAAAGTGGATAATAATTCAATAAATAAAACTCCAAATACTCCAGTGAAATGTTCAAAATGAAAAAGCAATAAATTAAATAAAATGTATAAAGTATTTAATTTGTATTAATCAATGTAAACTATACAGATATACTTAAATATTAAGTTCATGTCATTCAATTTCGTGGATTCTGTGTGGCCACAAAGCTTCAAAAACGATGTTAGAATGATTCGCTTTTCTACTAGTAACCACAAACCTTTCACGTACAAACGATCAAATTGTAAAATTACCCTAACGTATGACGGGATTATCATTTACTTCATGCTTTGGGATAGGCATCGGTAAGAAAAGAATTGCTTGTAATAATAGTTCACTTGTACAAATGTATCTATGTAATTTAATAGCAAGTGAATAGTTTAAATGCATAATTATGCAGCAATGTATTAATACAAGGTTTTTCAATATTTCCCTTCGTCATTATAATGCTTATCTAAAAACGAATGAAATGGAATTGAATACATACCATGTTTTATCTCGTGTGAATGTGTGAGAGAGAGTGTGTGACCGGGTGTGGAAGCTCAGTGCATCAACTGATTTCACTGCAGCGCCTCTGACCGGGAGGTCCTAGGTTCGAATCCTGTCGGCGGCAGGATTTTCGACACTAGCTTTTCAGCTAGGTCGAATTCAGTCGGTCTGGAGGAGAATTCTAGCGGCCGGCTGCTCTGATCGGTAGTTTTCCGTGGTTTCTCCGATCAACACCAGGCGAATGCCGGAGCAGTACTCAAACAAACGGGTCACGGACCGCGCGCAATCTGTCCTTCCTCTTCCTTGTCTATTCTCACCCCTTACTCACTTATACTAACATGCACTACACTACCACAAATGCCAGGAGACCACTCGGGGACTCAGGCTGGGGCGGTGCGACGCATGGGAGGTAACTGGTTGGGGAAAAATCCGTTACCCGACGGTAGGTCTGTACCGGATGTGGCCATCCAGCGGGGGAAGGCCACCGCCTCTTCCCGAATAAAAACACGCACTACATTTACGGGACTAATAACCTCAGTATTTGACGCATCCGGAATAACTAACAATGAATCAATCGACGACGATGCCACCAACAACGCCTGAGCACTCAGATCTTCCAGCATTCCCGCCACCCTTGACACTACCACCGCCGCCGCCGCCGAGGTAGAGGGTAGGCAAACTACAATAGGGAGCCGTAAAAGCCGGAGATATAGTGACGTTGCAGCTCCCCATTGGAGTCTGTGTTCCCTCTCCCTCTTTCGCGAGAGACCTTCTGATGCCAAGTTAAAAAATACAAGTATAATGCGGCTCCCATCACCACTCCCATCACCAATCTCTCGATCACTCCCACCATCGCTCCCGTCGCCTCTGGCTCAGTCGCTTCAGTGGCCGCTCGCACATCGACGCTCCTCCGTAAAAATTAATATAATTTCTCTTCAAACTTCCGAATAATTAATGGTAAACCAACACACAAGGTTTAAGCTGACAGTGCCAAAATCGGTTACCACAATCCAAACTACTGGAACGAATATTGCGTCATCTGCTGGTGCCTTCCCAAACTAGACGGTTTCGGGGTATGCGTGGATGGCGACATCTGCCGGCGGCCCCCGAACTAGGTGGTAACCGGGATGGCGACATCTAGTGGCGGCCCCCCGAAGTAGATGGTCCCAGTGTGTTCGCGATGTTTATCGCCAAGTTCCAGAAAATTCTAGGCGGGCGCCAGCCGAGTATAAATACGCCGCGGCTGGCGTCCGTGAGTCAGTCTGAAGTAAAAGCTGAGCTGTGAAGTGTGTGTATCGCGGTGAAAAGCAGTGCAGTGGATTGTGCTCAGTGACGTGAACCGTGGCCAGCGCCGAGTACTGTGGTCAGTGCAGTGGACTGTGGTCAGTGCATCGGACAGTGATCAGTGCTTAGGACTATGCGACAATGCCAAAGAAGTGAACAGTGAAAATAAATAAAGAGAAATTGTGCCATATCAAGAAATTATCGAGGGAAGACTATCTGTACATAAATCAAGAATTTTCAGCGTTCCTTTTAGAAACTAAATAAACGTTTTTGTTAAAATAATATATTTGTTTCAATTCACCTCATAGAATAGTAACAATACCATCTTATAGAGCGATTTAATTGCTAATTAATTCCGCAAAAATTAATTTAATTGCTCCCGTCGTCACTCCCTCCGTTCCATCGTTCTCGCCGCAGCTCCGAACGCCGCTCACCCGCCACTTTCATCGCTGCTCCTGCCGTTATTACAACTGTCATCGCCGCAGGCCTGTACCTGCCCTCGTAGCCCACCCTTGCCGCCTCCATTGCCTCCACCTTGCCTCACGCCGCGCCGCCGCCGCCGTCGTGTCGCGGGCATGCGCTCGGATTAAGCGGTTCCCCTTGCGCTTAGCAAAGTGTCAATGCGAGCCTTGTATCCAAATCGCTTGGCTCGAAGGCCGCCGCGGCCCGCGTGTATTTTAACTCTGTGTGCACACTCAGTTGGTGTGTAAAGGGATTAAAGCGCGTTTCACGAGCTTCACGTAACATGTCTCATGTGTACGGTGTATATATTGTGTACTATAAATCTTATTTTCCTCAGCGATTGTTTTCTCCGCACCCAAGCCCTGACTATTTCATGTAGTCGCAACCATCCGTTTCAAGATCCTAATACTAAAGGCGAGGATGCGTACCATACCAAAACATGTATCTTAAATTTGTGTAATGCACCGTTTGGTTATTAGAATTATTCCAAGGAAAAGAAACATTTTAAATAATAATTATTTCACAGCATTTAACAAAAGCCAGTAAAATAAAACGGTATTCATGAACGATGGCGTATCAACATCAGTGGAACCTGGAGCGGGCAAGCCTGGTGTCATCTTACCAACCATCCAGGTCGATCTCACTATCCGCTACCATACGTTAAGTAAAACGTGTCATTTTCTGTTTCTTAAACTAAAAAACCTTTGGAATTAAGAACCACTTGAATCTTTTGTTTTTACAAATGCATTCAGCCATAAACTACATCTATAATGTAAATATTAAAAACGTTCGAGAGACAGTCTTTTGGAGAAGTCAGTTGACAGTTATTGACTCAAAATCGATTTCAGTTCCTATTTCCTCTACTAAAGCAAATTAATTACCCATTATAAGGAAACGCATCATTTGTATTTCGAGTTATCAATGAAGTGCAAAATTAAATATTTTAAATCAAATAATTATTTCGTAATCGCGTTTACTTCAGAGTGAAATAATTGTATTAACTTCCTATATTGAGATCGAGAGGATTAAAAAAAAGTCTGTGAAAAGTGCTATCCGCCCGTAAGAGTGACTTGTTTCTTCGTATTAGTGCCATATAGAAAAAAACAACAGAATGATTTAATAAATAAAATACAAAACTAAAACACGCCATTAATATATTAATTAAACACATTCGTACGCTTTGGTAAAAATGTTTCTACGAGGGAGAATTCAGAAAGAAAATAAATATGAAGTAAAGTAATAAGTAGTTGAATATATCAACATTATTTAAGTTTGGTTTTTTGTTAAAATACATCCGACCATCTTGTTTTCGTATGAAGCAACCATTCGTCATCATATTTCGAGCGCGATTTTTCCTTGTCTTTCTGACTGCACCTTGGGCACGTACCCACTTCTCTGGATTTGGATGGGAAATAGGAGCGGAATGACGGGCTGTAGCGCTGTGCTTCCTAGGTGAGCAGGTAGCTCGTGTAGGCTGAGTTTGGTACGCCTGCTATATGTATTTCCAAACTGTGAATATCTGGAAGGTGTGAAAAAATGCTGAACTCATAACCATTATGAATTTCCTTGTCACTGAACATATCTAATGTAACTTTGTAGTAGAATCACTCCCCGAAAACAAAATGTAAACCTAATCTTAATTCGTATTTGTTTGACTTCCCCATTTATTTTGAATTTTGTTTGTGATGGCATTAAATTACCGACAGTCGTGTAGTAGAATAGGAGAAAAATACTACATCACACTCTTTAACTAAAAGCAATCTTGAACAGTGATCTAAAATCGGCATAAATTACAACTGTTGTACTTCACAGTATTTTATGAGTTATGTTCGTTTCCACATCTGTAAATCTAGACCATCTTCGATAAATCGAAAGAATACTCAGAGAAGTAAATTCTGTGCACCTTTTCAAAATTGTGAAAAGTGAAGTGAAGACGAAATCTAAAACGATGACAACGACGACGATATTGTTTGGCTACAGGTGAGTTGTTGAGTCGCGAAAATCAAATTACTTAACAGAGATTCTATGAATTATAGAGATATTGAAAATACAAAGTTGATTTCAGTGTCTCTGGACCCAGTGAAGGACAGACAAATTTTTGCACCCTTCAGGAAAACATAGGAAAAGGCGTGGAAGAGGTGACGTTCGTAAACATTTAGTGGTAATCTTTCCACGTTTTCTTTGCCAATATTATCATTTAAGTATTTTAGAACGTCTGTGGAAAAAAACGTAAGTTTGAAAAATCATGGTCATGATAATATCTACAAATTTTCAAATGTAGGAAGAAAAGGAAACAAGAAAACAAAACGTGATAAGAACTTTCCATAATCTAAAACGTGTTGTCGCACACCGAATGCTTATACAATCAACTGTTGCAAACATGTGAATATCCTTTGTGCCTCACACTATGTACTTATAATATCTTAGGTATGGCCTATAACCGGATATTGGATAGATTAAAATGTTATAGTTCTCAAAATTTGTATAAATTCGAACATAATAATTTTGTTGATGTTTGTATGAATGTTTTCAGAAATTTCGGTTGACTAAGAACACGACATCAACTGAGGATGACCTGAGGACAGAATGCGACGCAGAGGACGGTCACGACGAGGATGACGACGAGAACGGCGAGAACGAGACGGCGAGGACGGCAACGACGTAGACGACGATTGTAATACTGGGACTTAAATAAAAGTGTAGAGTCTAGACAAAAATGTGTTTCATTTGCTTAGTTTCGCATTTTCAAATATAAGAAGTGTTCTTTGGTGTCGAATCGAATCGAATCGAACCCATAGGGTGTCACAAGAACATATGCTTTCTGCTATTCGTTGTAACGGGTTCGTAACATGAACCTGCAAAATTGTTTCCAACCAGCAATTTTTATTTTCTCGCACTTGCTTCATAATACGAGTAAATTTCGTAGTTGTGCCCCGGAAAACGGCGAAATTTCGACAGAAAAAACTCTTATTGCCTGACCTGGTAGCGAGAAAGTGGATATATTCTTTAGTGTATACAGTAAGTTACTTCCTCTAACACGTGGTGTGAGGAGTATCCATTATTTGTGAAACCTTTATACAGAACAATGGAGTGACGGCAAAAACGTCCATCTGTATGTACTACGTCTGTCTGTGAACAACACAAGTTCCGAATCCGTTCATCTGATTTTTCACAAAATTGATATTCCTCAATCAATCTGAACGAACTCGAGGCTATTGGAGTTTGAACCAGTTGTTTTCATTTTTGAAAGTAACTTACTTGAAGCTTTAACAAACGTTTTCAAAGTTTCCTCGCAAAAGACTTCAATTTTTTTCGTTTTGGTTAGCGTAAAGGTTTCTTATAAAAATGGTGCACATCTCATGTTCGTTGAAATCCCTAATTTATCGTTGAAGTTCGATGTAAAAAAACGGCTCTTCAGATAAAGTCATGTACAGTTTTTGAAGAAACGATTACTTTTCGCGTAATTTGTGCTTGAAATTTACGCAATTTATAAAAATACATTTTCTCAAAAACTTCTCCAAATTTTTTCTTCTATTTTTTCAACGGATAGAAGAATGAACGCTTAAAACAATGACGTAGATCTCATGTTCATTGAACTCACTAAATATTCGAACATTGTAAATTTATATAAACGGATGAAAGTATGTGGTGCTTTAGCATGACTAGTTTTTTTCTTAGAGACACAACTGATTTTACTAGTTAAATAACGATCTCGAATATTGAATGGAATCGATTGTTTTTTGGGTACTATGTAAAGCCGAGGAAATGTGAAGTGGTATAGATTCGTCGGTATAAAAATCGGTAACCGTTAACCAACAATAACCCTGATAAATTCTCAATTAAGTTAGTGGCTAGTGTTCGGAAGTATTTTCACATCCAATTTGTCTACAAAACCAGTTCACTCTGCCAAGGAATTTTCTGGAAATTTTCCCAAACACCGCCCAGCGAATCTGTCCGAGGAAGTTCCCAACATTTCCTCAATGCGTAATATTCCTCCTGCAGTTCTCTGCAAGTAGGTGCGGGCGCCCGCTTCCCCATTCACAGGAGCCTATCGGCAGCGGCTCCGGATATCGAAATGGCTGCTATTGCTATCGCCGCCACTATGCCCTCCTCCGCCGCTTCTGATGCTTTCACCCCTCCTCCGCTCCGGCAGGCGCCTACCACTCACGGGCCATCAATACGGCCCCTTCCACCCTCTACGTCCCCCACCCTCTCCAATCCACTCTGTCCGCTCGGAATTGCCAGCCACCACAACAGCCACTCATTGCTGCTATCATTATCATCATCTTCACTTTCGTCGTCTCCTTTTCCACCACTACTCTTCCGCCAATTTTTTCTATTGTCACACCTACCCCTACCTCCGTGGCTTATTAACTTTCCTTCGTTGTTTTCACAACCACTCATCTGAATATGTGGAGCTCAGCACTGTAGTTTCCTTCATTTTTGCTATTGCCTTTCTCGCCGTTTTCCCCACATCATGAATCCTTAATCAACGTCATAGTCTCCGTCACATACTTTTCACCCTCCGACCTTAATATCACCCCCGTCACCGCCTTACTTCACCACCTTACTCCACCACCTTACGCTATATCCCCATTGTTACTGAAAAGGAAGAGCCATAATTCACAAACATATTACCCTAGTTGAAATGAACGTGTTTGTATAACAAACAGAAATATTAGACTATCTTATTCCTGATTGAAGTATTGCGTTTTTGTTTTTGTTTTTGCTCGGGAGATGGCGGTGGTCTTTCCCCGCAAGTATGATAAGATCCGGCGCCGACCTACTGGCAGCTAGCGGGGATTTTCTCAACCAGGTATCACCCACCCGCGGGGCACCGCCTCAGCCAGGACAAGCTCTAAGCTCGCGACCGGTCTCCCGGCATGTGTGGTAGTGTAGTTCATGTTAGTGTAAGTGTGTGTGTAAGGGGTGAGGAGAGGACAAGGAAGAGGAACAAAAAATCGCGCGCGGTCCGTGGCCCGTTTGTTAGAGTACTGCTCCGGCATTCGCCTAGTGTTGATTAAAAAAACCACGGAAACTACTGATCAGAGCAGCCGGCTGCTTGAATTCTCCTCCAAGCAGCGACTGAATTCGACCCAGCTAACACGCTAGTGTCGAAAATCCTACCACCGTCGCGACTGGAACCTAGGTCCTTGCGGTCAGACGGACTGCATCCCGTCCGCAGTCTTTCGCACCTCCACCCTAGCCCCTGTCGTCTCCGCCGAGGTTTCCTGACCGACCGCGCCGCACCGCCACCTTCGCCTCCGCAGCCTCCGACCCCGGCGCCGCCTCCAACTCCCCCTTCCCCTTCCCTCGCCGCGCTGCGCAATTTGGCGCAGCTAATGATTATGGGGTCTTTTTACCCCGCTCCCGCCCCCACTGCCCATCCGTTTCCCCTCCCTCCGACACGCCCCCCCCGCCGGCAGCGCTGAGGTCAATGGAGGCAAGGGGGCGCACGGAAGGCACGATTCCATTGCGCGGGGCCGCGCTTAAAGGGGCTGTTTGCTGTCGCCCGACCCCCGACATCCCCAAATGGGAACGCGTGCGCTCGTTCTTACAGCCCGGTTACAATGTCGAACCTTAATCGCATCGGGATACGGAAACGAACATGTTTTGCAGAAAGTCGTGTTAAATCGTATCCTAATATTACTCGGAACAGTAAGAAATAGAACTCCTTTATGCGGAGTGTATTTTGAAGGTTGAACCACGTTCATTAGATCAACATGGTCATGATTGATTGTTAGTGATTCCGGGCGCGTAAACTACTAAAGTCATGAATCCCGTAAGTGTAGTTCTTGCTCATTTTTCATCTTCCCCCGCTGAATGACGAGATCCAGCACCGTCCACTATCGACTAGCGGGGTTTTCCTTAACCAGGTATCTCCCACCAGCTGAACCAGTCGGGACAATCTCTAAACCTCCAACCGGTCTCCCGGCATATGAGGTAGTGTAATGACTGTAAGTATAAGTGTGTGTGTGCGTGTGTGTAAGGGGTGAGGACAGGACAAGGAGGAAGAAGGAAAGATCGCGCGCGATCCGTTGCCGGTTTGTTATGGTACTGCTTCGGCATTCGCCTGGTGTTGATCGCAGAAACCGCAGAAAACTACCGATCAGAGCAGCCGTCCAGTAGAATTCTCCTCCAGACAGTGACAGAAATGGACCCAGCTATTTATTGTCGAAAATCCTGCCATCGTACGGACTCTAACCCAGGACATCCAATTAGATGCACTCCAGTCATATCAGTCGATGCACTGAGCCACCTCTCCCATTGTAGACGTTCATAAAGTCCTCTTTTCAATTATATTTCAAATTAATTTTTCCATTAATGAGTTTTCCTGATCGTTAATAAATACATTATTTTTACTTATTTATAAATTACTTATTTATAATATGATTATTTGCGAAAAACTAGAAGTACATTTCCAAATTCATAACATATTTATAGGACATATGGCTTTCGCGTTTGATACAATTTTATTTGTGCTACCATTGTAGCATATTAAAAACAACATAATATTTTACTTTATAACACTATATGTTAGTTCCCATTAAACACTTTCATTAAGCCTCTCAAAAACAACCCAAACGTGAGAGTTATTGTATTCGATAACAACTACTTTTTCCTTCCGCAAGCAATTCCAATACAAATATTCTGCTGGAAATATAACCGAGGTTATATAAAAACGACCTGTGCGTTTTTGTCCGCGTTTGCGTGGACGTTTGCAACGGCGGCGGCTCCGAGCGAGGTCGCACGGGTGCTAATGCGTCACGGGCATCGCCGCCCAATTACCTCCCTCGCCAGCTGCCATCCGCGCGCGCCTCTAATTGAGCGAAATAGGCGCGGTGGCAGGCGCGCGCGCGCGGCGCCGCGTTACGCCGCTGTCACCGGGAAACGAACGGGCCCGCGCCGCGCCGCGCCGCCCAGCCACCCAGCGAGGGCGTTAGCAAGCAGGCGACCGGCTAGGCGCGGCGCGCGAGCTCCCAATGTCACGGATGTCGCGCGCGCCCGACACCCGGTAAACGAATTGCCGCGGCCCGGCCCCGCCTGCTCCGCCCCGTCCCCGCCCCTATCCCTGGTCTTGCTGTCCCTTCCCGCTCTGCCGCCGCCCTGCTCTTGACCGCCTCTGCCATCTCCTCCCTTTCTACTTCCGTCCTCGACAACCGCCTCTGCGTCCGCCCTACCCTAGAGCGCTTCTGCTATCTCCCTCTATCTACTTCCATCATCGAAAACTGCCTCTGACACCGCCCTGCCTTTGAGCGGTTCTGCGATCTCCTCTCTGTCTACTTCCGTCCTCGAGAACCGCCTCTGCAACCGCTCTGTCCTTGAGCACCTCTGCCATCTCCTCCCTTTCTACTTCCGTCCTCGACAACCGCCTCTGCCGCTGCCCTGTCCTTAGCACCTCCGGCATCTCCCCCTATCTACTTCTGTCCACGAAAACTGCCTCTGCCACCGCCCTGCCCTTGACCGCCTCTGCCATCTCCTCCCTTTCTACTTCCGTCCTCGAACACTGCCTCTGCCACCGCCCTGCCTTTGAGCGGCTCTGCGATCTCCTCCCTGTCTACTTCCGTCCTCGAGAACCGCCTCTGCAACCGCTCTGTCCTTGAGCACCTCTGCCATCTCCCTCTATCTACTTCTGGCCTCGAAAACTGCCTCTGCCACCGCCCTGCCTTTGAGCGGCTCTGCGATCTCCTCCCTGTCTATTTCCGTCCTCGAGAACCGCCTCTGCCACCGCCCTGCCCTTGAGCGCCTCTGCCATCTCCCTCTATCTAATTCCGTCCTCGAAAACTGCCACTGCCACTGCCCTGCCTTTGAGCGGCTCTGCGATCAGTTCCCGGTCTACTTCCGTCCTCGAGAACTGCCTCTGCAACCGCCCTGCCCTAGAGCCCCTTGATTATGATTGATTAACTAACACAATGCTGCTGAAATCATGAGAATATCACAACTTACAGTCTGATGGTGCAGTAGTATTCGAATGAAGAACTGGCGAGGAATGTAGAACTGGCGAGACCTTTCTAGTTCACTAAACACGGAACAGTTAAAGAAACACATAATCACACATGAGCACATGCACAACATATGAGAAATCAAACATGAGCAGAACAGCACAGACCCGCTCGGTTTAACTTTCGCTCCAGACTAAATTCTGGTGTTCCGTTCGATTCAACCAGACGCTTCGCGCCGCGGAAGCCAACCAACCAATGAGAGAAAGGTTCCATAAGATTTAAAACTGGGGATTTGTAAGAAGTTAGATTAATTAAACAAATAAATCTCGATGAACGTAGTAGTTAAAGGCAATTTTTGCTGAGTTCTTTTGATTTGGCGCTGCCGTATAAAGTTTTATGATATTTGTCTTCCGAGAAGCGTTGCAGGACGCACGTTGAAACTGTGCGCAGAGGGGGGGGGGCTCAAACAACGGCGAATGGACGAGGTGTCGTCAGAGACGCGCCAAATCTCAAAAAAAGCGGAGATGTGTGGGTTTGTCGAAGATGACTGATGCAATGAATAATTGAATGAATCGTTATTACAGGACTGAGTAAATATACGAGACTGCGCTAGTGGCAGACAAGGAAAAGGGTGTTAATTATAATGCCCATTTATAAAATTATAAGCGATAACGTTGTGTGCCTGAAATTGTGGAGGCTTGCACCGACAAAACATTATCAGATGAAATAGTATTAAAAATGTATTTTCTAAGAGACAAAGTGCTTGTGCGTTCTGTAATGAAAATTAATTCATTGACCATGTACGTTCTTTGCGTGAAAACGAAGAATTAAATTACGTAGACGCAAAATGAACGAAAATTTAAATTAATACACTACACACTCGTATATTTTATTAATTTTCGATTTTCGATACTTAATAATTAATTTTCTTTTTTTTTTAATTGCATGGTTCAGCATTGTGCTTTGCACATGTATTGTTGACATTAGACTAAATTATTGGTGCTTCATCATCTTCATCATTTTTTTGCCTTATTTCTAATTTTACAATTTTCTAAAATTCAGAGTTCAACGAAAAAAAGAGCCGCACCATTCTTTTAACCATCTCTTCCTCTAACAGCGGAAAAAGTTTGAAGAAAAAATTTAGAGCAGTTTTTGAGAAAATCCATTTTTATAAGTTCCATTAATTTCCAACCCAAATTAGGGGAAATTATTCGTGTTTTTTTTTTCTCAAATAAGTATACATAATCTTTTATAGACCTGATTTTTTGAAACAAACTTCGTCTAAGGTTAAAATCGCTAACTTCAATTTCGTAGTTTTTAATTGTCATCTTTTTGCAATTTTCAAAACTACAGGGGGTTTGCCAAAAAATGGGACTAGCATCGTAGTTTTTACCGTCCCTTCATACCACAAACTCCCTTCGAGTTTTCCTTGCCTCGCCAGGGTGGGGTGTGGGACATCAATTGCCGTACTTCCCTGACTGAGCACAAACAATCGTTTATGAATAAAGAAAAAGTTACAGACAAATTTACATTTTAAATGTTCTCTACTCTTACCACCTTCAAAACTATTGGAATCTCATGCAGGGTTGATTGATTGATTGATTAGTGATTCCGGGCGTGTTAACTACTGAGACCGACCTAGCGTGATTTTCCCTAACCAGGTATCGCCCACCAGCAAGGCACCGCCCCGCCGGGACAAGTTCTAAGTTCCCAAACGGTCTCTCGGCATGTGTGGTAGTGTAGTGCTTGGTAGTGTAAGTGTGTGTATAAGGGGTGAGAATAGAACAAGGAAGAGGAAGGAAAGATCCCGCGCGGTACGTGGCCCGTTTGTTAGGCATTCGTCTGATGTTCATCGGAGAAACCACGAAAAACTACCGATCAGAGCCACCAGCCCCTACAATCCTCATCCACACAGCGCCTAAATTCGATCTAGCTGTAAAGCTAGTGTCAAAAGTAATGCCGTTGTCGGGACACGAACCTAGGACCTCCGGTCAGAGGCACTGCAGTGACATCAGTTGATGTACCGAGTCACCGCTCCCGGTGCGGATTCCACGATGAGGGTGTGTTTAAGAAGCAGAAGAAATTGCCAACACGTACATGCTCATGTTTCATAGAGCCCATGTATTCCTTGATCGAAATCTGACAAATACTTCGTACAGTCCAATATTTTATTACGATTTCTGTGGACTGCCAAAAACTTCCACCCCTCTGATAGCGATGCGGAAATCCGAACCTATGTAGTTCGCTCTAGATTAATGCTAATACTCTGTTGGAATGTAAGACAGTTGTACCTCAACTCCTGGGTGAATGTCCATCTCAATCACGTTTTTTGACGTATTTTCCTTGATCCATTAAGAAAATGCTGCCCTTCTTGTTCTTATTGACAAAAATGTCGCGTCACTGTCTGTGCACATTTTCTTGGGCTCAGTGGGGAAAATAGATATTCAAATAATCGTTCTCCAAGTTCTCAAGGAATTCAGACAATTATTTTACGTGTGGTAAAATGGAAGATAGTAGCCAAAATCTGTAGCTCATTTACCGTTGCCAATAGTTTTTATTACAAAACAAATAAAGGTATCGCAATCAATATAAGATAAATGTTTATGATGAAAAGGTTTCACATAATACTAGCGGTACTACAATATACTTTCTCGCGTCATTGGAAATAATTACCTAATATTGAATTTTGTATTTTCTGCCTACTAAAATTCAAAAAGTCCTATTCAAACGAAGCGCCTGTGCGAGAAACAGGAATAACTTCTAACTTTTACAAATGAAACAAACATGAATAAACTTAACTATTACAGTATTTGGAGCACATACAGAAAAGAAGGAAGAATATTTCACACAAGCTTGCCTTATGTACGTATTGTACTGCCTACGTATTTTATGTTCCGTATGTAACTTCTAATTTCAGGTGCAGAATAGTGTTTAATTACTTTTGTAGAAGTAGAACGTTGGTTTAGTCGCTTTTAATCCATCTCTTTTAATCCATCGCTTTTAATCCGCCATCTTAGGACCTGACAAACGACGTACCACTTTCCAAATATTTTAAAATGTTTGTATCCAGCTATTTTAAACACTATATCCTTAATTTAAACTTTACTATTCTCTATTTTTTGCATATTTTTGAAAAAATAAATCCATGTAAAGTATTATATATTTTGATTTTCATTACAATACATTCCTTGTCCTATTAATAACATTTCTCACGGAAGATACTAAAGGAAAGGTGCGCGGTTGAGTACTAATTTGTTGGTGGACAACAGCCCACTTACAACTCGCGAGAATTAGGGATTTCCTGGGATCCAGAGGTAGGACCAACTTTGGTTCCTGTAGTCTGTACAATACTTGGAGGCCTCTGCGAGTGATAATATTTTGGGTATTCCAATTCCTGTATCTACGCTCGGTTGCTTCCTCTTTCCCCTTTGGCGCTCGTAATTTTCGTGTAATTTCGACAGCCATATATAATTATATCAGCGCCGCGTCGTAGCCTGAGAGGCCCAGGCGGTGCCGCTCGGTTCCTGGAAGGGCTTGACCGGGCAGCGGCTGCTGTTGTAATTCGCGTCGGCGGCTGCCTTTCAGAGCGAACATTCCTGCGCTCGCGAGGATCACCACGCGAACAACTTAATTAATCAATATTTCTTCTAGATTGTCAATATATGTTTACAAATAAAAGTATCCAAAGTTTTTTATGACAATCATTTATTTCAGCCATTGCACAACGTTTCGTAACTCGTTTTGTTACATCATCAGGTGCTGAACTTGGTGAGGGAAACAGTGAAGGATGGAGTGTCTGTTCGTAACGGTTAGTTACGTGGTATCAAGTGAGGAGAGTGAGGTATTTCATAATGTTTCTTTGAAAGTTCTGCTGCAGAGATAATTCAATGGGATAGCGTTCCCTTCACTATGTTCAGCACCTGATGATGTAACAAAACGAGTTACGAAACGTTGTGCAATTGCTGAAATAAATGATTGTCATCAAAAACTTTGGATACTTTTATTTGTGAACAACTTAATTACCTGATTATTTTTGGTTTCCTAGCGCTTGGTCAATGCTAAGCTATGTTGGCAAGGAACGGTCTCGTGAGTATAGTGTCTTTTATATTCAAGGATGTAGTGGTATTCCCGGCACGGTAATAAGAGTGAAAAGATAAAGAGTAGAGCAAAAGGGAGAGTAAAAAATATTTTCGGCGATTTTCAAAACTCTGTTTCACACATACATTTAGATGAGGTACCTCAATAGGTAATTTAAGCAACATATGTTAGTCATAAGCTCTCATAGATTTTCACATTTTCGTATTCACTTAGTAAGAAGAAAAAGTTTGTGGATCGGAAAACCGCGAATTTTCGGCAGGAAAACGCATTTCCGGACCATGGTAAAAGTGGATAAATCCTGTTGCTGTATGTCGTAAATTACATCCTCTAACACACGGTGTAGCCAGAACCTGTTTTGAGGGTTCTTGATAACGAAAAATCGACTGAGAGCAAAAGTCTGTCCGTCTGTTTGTTGTCTGTTCGTCTGTGGTCACAGCTAGAGCCTAAACCGTTCAGATTTTCTACAAAATTAATATTCCCAGATCTATGTGAACGAACTCAAATATTTGGAAGTTTCAAATGGATATTTTGATTTTTGTGGCTACTTTACATAAAGCTTCAATCAAAATTAAACATTTTCTCAAATATGTGTTCAATTCTTTGAAATTAAACTCTGTCCTCGGATAAAAAATGTAAGCGAGTAAAAAATGCTTAAGAGAGTGGTGCAGGTCTTTATGTGCGACGAAATCCCGATTTTTTTTTTAAATTGCAAACGTGCCATTTTTTTGGTGTGTCTTTCTACAACTATAATATTGAAGATAGTTTTTCTTGGGGGAAATCTGTTACTTGAAGACAGATCTTGAAATAAGTTCAAGTACAATTTTCAGATAACCCACCCGAAATAACGCATTGAAGGTGTACAAGATGCAATATTTATAAGAAATGCTTCATAAATTTATTTCAATGTCTTGTAACAATGTGATAATTTTGGTATCTAGCTACATTTAAAAATTCCGCTAATAGTGTGACGCAAACTGGTGTCTGAAGTTAATTGACTGACGTCGGATACCATGCAAAAGAGCCCTCACCCCTGGGCATAATCAACAGTCCTCAAGTAAGGACGACTTTCGTACAAATTTAAGAACGGGATCATCATCTGAAAGTGAGCAATTTAAAAGCCTGAAGGGTCAAGCCTGAAGAATTAAAAGGCCTGAAAAAATATGAAAGGGATCGGTGGATCAGTGCACCAACTGATGTCACTGCAGTGCTTCTGACCGGGAGGTCCTCGGTTCGAGTCCCGACGGCGGCAGGCTTTTCGACTCTAGCTTGTAAGTTAGGTCAAATTCAGTCACCGTCTGGAGAAGAATTCTAGTGGCTGGCTGCTCTGATCGGTAGTTTTTCGAATTTTTTCCGATCAACACCAGGTGAATGCCGGAGCAGTATCCTACCAAACGGGCCACGGACCGCGTGCGATCTGTCCTTCCTCTTCCTTGTCCTATCCTCTCCTCTTACACACACACTTACAGTAACATGCACTACACTACCACACATGCCGGGAGGCCGGTCGGGGACTTAAAACTTGTCCCGGCTGAGGCGATGCCCCGCTGGTGGGAGATACCTGGTTGAGAGGAAAACCCCACTAGTCGACGACGGTAGGTCGGCGCCGGATCTCACCATCCAGTGGGGGAAGATCACCGCCACCTCCCGATGAAAAAACATTCACTAAACTTACGGGAATAATAACCTCATTAGTTGACGAGCCCGGAATCACTAACAATCAAGCAATCAATTGAATCTGCGCAGGCGAGTTCCGAGAAGAAGAAATAACAATTTACGGCGAAGGCCGGAGGACATGGAAGGGCAGTATTATATTGCTTTGTTTTACAGAGAGACGATTCCAGGAATATACTTTACTGGAAACACCTTCGCTTTCGTTTTGCACGATACAGGTTCCCTGCGATGTAACACCATCCATGCAACAACAGTAATTAAAAGTTTCAGTGGAGTTGACCCTCCACATACGTTAGGCGATGGTGTTTCGACAGCGCAGTGAGAACCAATAGCGGATTTCACATTGAGCTAAAGAAGCTACGGATTGGGGCCTCAATGTCCGAGGGTCCCCAAAAATTATGAACCAAAATGCAAATTTCTTTAAGCAATTTATTACAATATAGAAATTTAGAATTAGTTCCCTAATGAAATAAAAATTAAATAAATTTGATAAACGACTTTTAATTTTATAATTAAATAAATTAAATGAACTAAATAAATTTGATATTCTGAGAACAAAAATTAAATAAATTTGATAAACGACTTTTAATTATATAATTAAATTAATTAAATGAACTAAATAAATTTGATATTCTTAGACCGGCATTCTCATATGTTACGTTTTGAACTTGTCGAATGCATGACGAAATCCATCACGGCAAACAAAATCCGTCACATCGTTCTGATTAGTTGATTGAATTGGTCTCTTTGTATAAACCCGGCATTTGGCGTCTTTAAGCGCGTACTCAAGGGGCCGTGATATCAGGCATATCGATTGGGGAATAACGATTTTGAAGAAAATAGTCTGAACGGTTTAGCCCCTAGCATTGTTCACAGGCGGACGGAAAAGCAGACGTCTTGCCGTCATTCGACTTTTCGGTATGAAGGACTCACAAAACACGGATTCTGGTTACACCACAAGTTAGATTTTTTTCTCAATTTAGCAACTAAATTTTTCCATGTTTTCGTTACCAGGGCCCTGTGATAAGCATTTTTCTGCCGAAAGTTTTTTTTTGCGCAGCACAACATATCTTTCTACTGTGAAGGCGGTAGCGAGAAAGTACAAATTAATCCCTTATAATAGTAGATTATGATATGATGAGTTGAAAATGTTTATTAATAAGATTTTATTAATACACGAGTGTGAAGTTATATTATCATACGAGAAAGGAGCGAGAGAGCTTCTTTCAAAGATATTTTTAAGACTCATGACTCACCACATATTTCATGATTCACTGGAGCAGTTCTGTCTTCACTTGGTCTTTATCGTCTTCTTAACCTGAGAAGCGCTTTTTCTCATCGTCTCACAGCAACATGTACTACACGCGCAACTTTTCTTGAACGATGACCTTGCTTCCCCCTCCCTTGAGCAATAAACAGTTGAAGGCCAGAGCTCGCAGCGAGCACTGATGACAACATTCCAAGCATTAAAACTTGGTTGGCGCGAAACAGAAG